>JAVJIF010017549.1:0-95178 GCA_038442645.1 Agave tequilana
AAGGACGCCGGGTCTGAGCGATAGAGACGGCGCCACTCTCTACAGCCTTCTCAAGTCATCCACCAGGAGTTCTAAAGTAGCAGCCTGATGATACCCCTCAAAGTCCCGAATACTCTCAATGTCACGGGAGAGACCACCTTCAGCTTTGAGAATGGTACAGGCGAGCCCTTCAAAACTAGGTCGATAGTTCGCTCCAAGCTTCTATAAAAGCTATCGACCAGGTCACCTATGTAATCATTCTCGGCCTCAGCCATTTCGGGCAGGGAGGCAACCTCAGAATAGTCCACCAACCTGGTCGGACGCCGTCGCAGAAGAAGCATCGGGAACACTGACAGTAGCAGGACTAGCCGAAGGCGATCTCGGCGGTCCTCCATCAAAAACCAGCACGCCAGCCATCGCGGAGGTAGGACTGGCAACCACCTCTTGAGCAGCAGGCTCAACCACCAGGTTGGGGAGGTAGGGCTTGCAATCACCCTCAGTGCCGCACTCGGCAAAACAGTCCGCACCTCACTTGTTGATGTGATTGGGAGTGAGGATACCTCTGGAACTGTCGTCCCTTCAACCTCTGGTCCTTCAGCTGATTTAGGCTGATAAGAAGGAAGGTCGCCATACAGCGCGTCTAACACAGCAGCATCCGCCGTGGCCGAGGTGCTCATGTCACCCCTCGATCCCTCAGGAAGATCTACCGGATCCCTTGAAGCTGATGCATCTTGAGGCCGAACACCTGTAACAAGACTGGTTAGTCGGGACACTATATACAGAAGAAGCAAGAGGGTACGACAATACCAAAGGATGATGTTGCCTCGAACATCTCGTCGGCCGCACCAGTCTCCAGAGGCTCCATCGGAAAATTTTTGACAGAATCAACACGAATAGCGGCTCATTTTCACTTGCCGAGTATCCTGTGGACCACCCGATAGAGCTCGATGCCTCAAGACTTCCTTTAGAAGTCCCAACGCCTGAAGGACCGATGTTGGCTACATCACCTCCAGACTCCTCCGGAAGGGCACAGGAACCAGCTTCAGCCCCATAAGTGAATAGGGGATCATAATGTTCCCCTTGCTCTCCAGCCGTCTCGGCTCCTGCAACAAGAAGCAAAGGATGAGTTATTCGGAACACACCAAAAGCATTATATGAACAAGGGTAACCTCACCCAGACCTGGAGCGAATTCACCACTAGTCGGTTCAGCAACCGACGGTTCTGCTGCTAATGGGGCAGCAGGAGGAATTGCTGTAGAGGGATAACCCTCTACGACAATCGTAGGAGCTTGGCGACGGGGCTTCTTCGCCAACGATTTCCTACGAGAGCTACCTTCCCGCTTTCTCTTGAAGTGGACGTCAGAATCCTCTTCTTCCACTCCCCGCACGTCGTGGGGAAGATGTCCCCATCACACCAGAGCCAGCCGCATGAGTATCAGCTCCAGCCCCCATCTCGAAGCGAGGGCTCCCTGCATCAGAAGCCTCGCTGTCATCCACAGCGATGAATTCTTCCAAGCCGGGGACACGAACCCGTTTGCCTTCTCTTTTATCAGAGGCTTTCCGCTTCAGTCGCTGAGAGATTAACTTCACACCCGAACTGTTGGCGTTAAATCCAGGAGGTGTGGATTGGAAGCCGCGTACCACTGGCAAAAGCAAAGGGCGCCGAGATGCCAGTCTCGCGAAGATCACTCAAAGAAAGGACTATGTCCTTAACTCCGCATACAGTTTAGCCCCGTTATGGCCAAACCCTCAAACAAAGCAAGCAAAGATCAGATGATTAGAAGATGAACTTTCATTGATTTAAAAGGAAGGGTACATTGATATTACATCGAAGTGTTTCATACAACACACCCAGTTGCTTAACAAGGTCATCCGCGCAAAAGGCATACAAGTGGTTTTATCCGCTTCTGAGTCAAACCGACTGGACAAAGGAGGCCTTCCTCCTGCACAAGGCCGTAATCAGTGGTGCCGCAAGGACACGGTCATTATTCTCCACAAAAATGGCAGATCTTGCCAGGCCATTTTTGTTGAAGCCTGGCAATAGAAACCTATCGCCGCCAACACGATAGATCACATATAATGGGAATCGGCAGTGATACCAGTGATCTAACGGGTGTGAGGCCCGCTTTCCCGAAGTGGATCGCCCTTAAAGGCCACCAAAGTTGAAAGTTGGCAATGATGCCGGCGACCCCACAGGCGACGCCCACTATCTTAAAGCGGATCATCTCCGACAGAGCGCGGTACCAGCCTCACCTCAGAACGAATCATCTCGGATAAGAGGCTGCCAATAGCCTCTGGGACACGCACCCGCTGCTCCGAATTGTTCCTCCTGCTTAAAAGTAAAGCTTCAACCGGGGAAGCATAAGGCAATTTTATGGTTCCTTCCATCAAGTCACAAGATCGGCGAGCATAGCCCACTGCAAGGCAAATCAGAACAGATTAGCAGTTAAGCACAAAAAAAAACTGCAAATCAGAATCTTTTGGGACAAAGCAATCCAATTCAGTAAAAGCAGAGGATAAGCCTCGCCTGCACAGCACTGATGGGCTGGCTCAGCAAACGCCAAGTCCAAGCCTCGCCTATATGGCTAGCCAGACTGACCCGTGGGATAGTCTTAGCTCCACCTATATGGCAAGACTGGCTCAACTATTGAAGAGACCAAGTCCCGAGTTCTGCCTGGGCAGCGGACTTAACATGCAGTGATCTTTCTAGGAAGCTATGCCAAAATCCTTCTCTACAGATCAGTCAATTGCAAGATGAAGAACAAGGGAAGTTAATCCCTGAAGCAGCTGCTAAAACTGAATTGAGGGAGATGAATTCCCTAAAATCGGTGAAGTCGTTGAATGATCAAGACTTACCGGTCCTTGGCCGGATAATGACCAGAGTGGGCATTCCCACTAGTTCAGAGATCTGAGTATCTCTTTTAAACCAAGAGAAGAGAAGAGAGGCAAAGCACTTCTCTCTTCAGAGGACCTCAAGTGTCCTATTTATAGGCCCCATGGCCTGAGCGCTGCCGCCTCATGCGTGGAAGCATGAGCGCATTTAAGGCATTTACTGCGCCTTGAGAATAGGGACGATTTTTCTCGGAACCGTGCAAAGGGAGAAAACGTCTCCCTCATAAAGGCACTTATTGCGCCTTGAAGAAAGGGAATATCCTCCCTTGGAAACGTGCAAATCGGAGAGTATCTCCCTCGATCAGCACGAAGAAAGGAGTAATCCTCCTCGTAACCAGCCCACGACAGTTGATCTCGGGAAAGCGACATGCCCTCCCAAGCGAACATATCTTCAGAAGCCCAGATGCGGGGCTACTGGCTGCGAAGCTACCCAGACGCGAGTCTACATAATTCCTCAGTGAATCTACATCCCAAAGCAGGATTTAAAGCGAAGCTGAACTCAACCATCATGGCGACGTTCATTCACCACCTATCAAAGCAGTTCAAAGTATTTTAAAGTCTGAGCCATTGCAGACTTCTGAAAACTTTGAAGGGGGTCTTGTTGACACTTAAAAAAGACAAGATTCTTGTTGGTCCGACCAATGTCTAAACTTGTTGACATTTACAAAAGACAAGTGACAGACGAGCTGAAGACCAGTTTTCACCCATCTCCGAGGGACAAGGAAGCGACTTGGATTCCACTGATCCAGCAAGCAGACGGTGAACCCAGATTGTTTCTAAACAGACCTCAGCAGGTCTAAAGGTGCTAGCACTTAGCATCACATGAGCCCAAAGGGATAGCCTCGTTTGAGAGGCTAATATCACTCGACTTCGCCTTGAAGCCATTCAAAGCCTCGCCAAGAAGCTGACTCGCAAACTTCGCCACAGAGGACTTCCAACTCCGCCAAAGGGTTTCTTTCGGACTTCGCCAGAAACCGTCTCTAGCTCCGCTATGAGCTCAATACAGACAGCTCCGCTATTGGTCTGCTATGGTCAACCTTTGACCAATCAAATCTCCGGATGAGATCAGATCCAATCAGATCAAATCCAATTAAGATCAAATCAGAGATCAAATTTGGCAGTTGATTGCCACAATCTCTTGACTCTTCTAAAACGAGTAAGAAGATCAGGGAAAATCCTCCAACGATATGGAAAGGATCAAAACAGATCAAGAAGATCAACCGACCTGCCTATTCTAGCCTCGCAGCAAGGCTACTTTCTAGATTTAAACAGATTTGGTTCAATCTGTTTCTATATCTTCAAGGGACGATTATACCCTTGCTCTCCCTATAAATAGCCCACCAGGGCACAAGGAGAGGAGAGCTCCAGAAGTAGAGACCACGCACAGGCGCAAGAGAGATCGATCAATCGGAGAGAAAAGAGGACTCCACAAGCAGAGGCTTCTTCACGACGCACCGTGCGCTCTCGAATTCAAAGACCTTTTAGAGAATTGCTTTCTCTAACCAGGGTATTGATACCCTAACATCGTCCTTTCTCAAGGAATCTTCGGAACCAGGCGAGAAGGAATTCCTTATTGAAGGCGATTTTTGAGAAGCAGCAAGAGGGTTCTACCAACCTTCTGTTCTCTGATTCCCCGAACCAGGCGAGAAGGAAATCTCATCGCTCGCATCGTCAAAGGGACAAAGTGGTCGCGCGCTGACCAGACTCCTATCGGCACACTTCTCCAGAATCTCTGAGGAGATCTACTTGTAATCTTTTTAAGAATACTTATAATTTAGCTCCTTAAACCTTTTTTTGTAAGTTTTCCCCTTTGCAAACATAATGGAAAACACCAACAATCCCCCACAATGAATGGAGATTCAAGAAAATGACACACAAAGAGACTGACTCTATTGTGAAAGGTACTTGAGAAAAGAAACTGCATAAGGATAGGTGAACTAGGTCTTGAACCTTCCATAGCGAAAGCTTTATCGGACTTACTGGCTAATCAATGAACTAGGTCTTGAACTGTTAGCCGTTAGTGTAAGCCAAGTCAACAAGCTTCACACAGTGACTTTCCAAATCAACTTTGGTTCTCGGTTGTGTCCGTTTTGACCCTGGACATTCTTGGTTTCAGAGAGTATCTTTAGGGAATAACAGCCTCCATAGAAATTCCCAAAGAGCCGACCCAACTCTATACTCACATAGGTGATGGACCTATTAAGAGTAGTCTACTCTACTCCACTTGTTAGTAACAAGATATAGGCATCATTAAAAGCGTTAAGCTTATCCTTAATCCACTTGTAGAAAAGCACTTATGTGCACCTTAGGAATGGATTGGAGTCAAGCTCCCAAGTGCTTACTTGCTAAGTCAATCATAACTAGTTTTTCCTCTTGAACTTAGTTCGTGGGATCTCCAGTCGCTAAGTGAGGTTTCCATTAAGCTGACTCGATAAGGTTAGGCTTTTAGACCCATTCCCCTCGATGCGCAGTTTATACGCTCTCCACTTAAACCTTTAGTAAGCGGATCCGCTAAATTATCCTTTGACGATACAAAGTCAATAGAGATAATTCCATTTGAGAGCAACTGCTTCACGGTATTATGTCTACGACGAATATGTCTAGACTTACCGTTGTATATACATTTTGTGCCCTAGATATAGCTGCTTGATTATCGCAATGTATACATATAGCGGGCACTGACTTTTGCCATAATGATATATCTTCTAAGAATTATCGAAGCCATTCTGCTTCTTCTCCGGCCTTATCTAAGGCTATGAATTCCGATTCCATAGTGGAACGGGCAATACATGTTTGCTTAGAAGACTTCCATGATACCGCTGCTCCTGCTAGAGTAAATACGTATCCGCTAGTGTTTTGATTCCTCAGAATCTGCAATCCAATTAGCATCACTGTATCCTTCCAGTACAGGTGGATATTGTCTATATCTCAAGGCATATTCCTTGGTATGTGATACGTAACCCAACACTCGTAGTAGAGCGGCTCAATGTAGATCACTAGGATTACTAGTGTATCTACTTAACTTGCTTACAGCGTAAGTAATATCGGGTCTAGTGCAATTCATCAAATACATTAGACTTCCGATAATCTGAGAATACTCCAACTGGAGTAGTCCAGTTCCTGTATTCTTATGAAGGTGGACGTGTGGGAGAAAAGGATTTGTATTCTCTTTTATCCCATGATCCTTGAATCTTTCTATCATCTTATCCACAAAGTGAGATTGAGCTAAATTGATTCCATTTGGTGTTCTGGTAATTTTAATCCCTAAAATTACATCAACAACCCCCAGATCCTTCATGTCAAAACTGTTGGATAACATTCTTTTAGTGGACTTAATAATCTCAATATTAGTCCCAAGTATCAACATGTCGTCTACATAAGGACAAACAATGATACATGCATTTCTAACTGTTTTAGTGTACACACACTTATCGCATTCATTGATAGTGAATCCATCTTTGATCATGACACTATCAAATTTCTCATGCCATTGTTTTGGAGCCTGCTTTAAACCGTATAAGGATTTTACCAATTTACACACCTTGTGTTTTTGGCCCTTGACTTTAAATCCTTCAGGTTGCTCCATATATATCTCTTCATTTAATTCACCATTTAAGAATGCAGTCTTGACATCCATTTGATGGATATCTAAGTTATGCAATACTGTTATTGCAATCAACATCCGAATGGACGTTATTCTTGTTACTGGTGAATAAGTATCGAAGTAGTCAAGTCCTTCTTTTTGTCGATAACCCTTGGCTACTAATCTAGCCTTGTACTTATCGATAGATCCATCGGGTTTTAATTTTCGTTTGAAAATCCATTTACACCCAATTGGTTTACTGCCAGGAGGCAAGTTTACCAATTCCTAAGTATGATTACTTAGTATGGATTCTATTTCGCTATTTATAGCTTTCTTTCTACATTTGTGCTTCTGGGGTTGACATAGCCTCTTTAAATGTTTGAGGCTTGCTCTCAATAGCGTATGCTATGAAATCTGGACCAAAAGATTTGAGATTCTAGATCTCTGACTTCTTCTTGGTTCAGTTTCCGCATTAACAGTCGGTTCCTCGGAACTTTCGTCCCTGAACGCCATCTCGTGTGTTCTTTTCCCAGAAGTCTTATCTGCTTCCCATTTGTATGGAAAGATATCTTCAAAGAACACAGCATCTCTCGATTCGATAATCATGTTTACATGAATATCTGGTATTTCTGATTTATGAACCAGAAATCTGTAGGCACTACTATTCAAGGCATAGCCTATGAATACGCAGTCCATAGTTTTTGCTCCCAACTTAGTCTTTTTAGGTAATGGTGCCAGTACCTTTGCAAGGCACCCCCACATTGTGAGGTAATGGTAGGAAGGTGTCCTTCCATGCCATAACTCAAATGGTATAAGACCAAGTTTTTTGTGGGGTACTCTATTTAGAATATAACTTGCAGTTAATAGAGCTTCCCCCCATAAGTTCTGCGGAGCTCCAGAACTTACGAGCATGAAATTTACCATCTCCTTCAAAGTTCTGTTCTTCCGTTCAGCAATTCCATTCTGCTGAGGAGTGTATGGTGCTGTAGTTTGATGGATTATACCAAAACTAGCACATAACTCACTAAAATCATTCGATTCATATTCTCCGCCTCTATCGGATTTTAGAATCTTGATTTTCTTGTTGAGTTGATTCTCAACTTCGGCTTTATATGTTATAAACATATTTATTGCCTCATCCTTACTGTTTAAAAGATACACATAACAGTATCTTGTACAGTCATCGATAAAAGTAATGAAATACTTTTTACCGCATTTAGTTGGCATAAACTTCAAGTCACACAGATCGCTATGAATTAACCCTAAAGGTTCTGTATTTCGATCAATTGAGTGAAATGAATTTTTCGCCAACTTGGCCTCAACACAAACCTCACACTTGCGAATTTCTTCCAAGTTGAGTTTAAGAATATATCCCATATTAGACAAGTTCTTCAAAGACTTGTAATTTACATGCCCTAATCTAGCATGCCACAGAATAGGAGACTCAAGCAAATAAACAGAAGATTTTCCTTTATTTATAAGCTTTGGGTACAAATACACAGACTTTTTATCTACCACTGCAACATTGGCTTTAAAAAGTCCATCAACAAGATAACCTTTTCCCACATACATCCCTCCCTTAGTAAGTATAAAATTTATCGGATTCAAAAACCATTCTAAATCCTTTCTTACTAAGTATTGATCCGGAGATCAAATTCTTGCGGATGTCTGGAACATGAAGCACATCGTTAAGAGTAAGCTCTTTTCCCGATGTCCACTTCAGGATGACCTTGCCTTTTCCTTCAACCTTTGAGACAGCTGAGTTTCCCATGAATAGTTGCTCATCTTGCTCCATTATTTGATATTCAGAGAATAATAATTTCTCAGAGCAGATGTGCCGAGTAACCCCAATGTCTACCCACCAATCCTTATTGTTGGTTGTCAGATTCACTTCTGACACCACAGCTGAAAGGCTTGGAGACTCATGGTCGGTCAAGTTTGCCTGTGGGTGGCTTTTCTTGTTCTTTTTGAGACGGCTGCGACATTCATTCGCCTTATGCCCCTCTTTGTTGCAGATGTAGCAGGTTCCCTTGAAGCGCATGTTCTTGCCTTCTTGGACCTTGCCTTTGTACCCCTGGGAAGTCTTCTTCCGCTTTAAGCTTTTGAAAGTAGACGCTTTCCCCTTTGAGTCCTCGATCACATTTGCTTTTGCTTCGTAGGAGTTCTTACTGCTCCTTTTCTTGGACTTTCTGTTGTCCTCCTCGATTCGAAGCCTCACAATGAGATCTTCCAACTTCAACTCCTTTCGCTTATGCTTCAGGTAGTTCTTGAAATCTCTCCACGCAGGTGGGAGTTTCTCCACGATAGTAGCCACCTGAAAAGTTTCAGGTAGGATCATACCTTCGGCTTTTATCTCGTGCAAAATAAGTTGGAACTCTTGCACTTGACTGATTACAGTCTTGCTGTCCACCATTTTGTACTCTAGAAATCGTCCTACGACGAACTTCTTGGTACCAGCATCCTCAGTCTTGTACTTCTTGTCAAGATTGAACCATAACTTCTTTGCCGTTGTTATAGGACTGTAGACATTGTAAAGAGAGTCATGCAGTCCATTTAAAACATAATTTTGGCAAAGGAAGTCACATTGAGTCCATGCATCAGTTGCAGGCTCTGGTGGATCTTCTTGCAGGAATCTGGCCAGATGAAGAGTGGTCAAGTAGAAGAGCATCTTCTGTTGCCACCTCTTGAATTCTGTGCCATCAAATTTTCCTGGCTTCTTCGGCTTCGGGCTAGGAAGTGGAGTAGGCATCAAAACTTGCATCTGCATGTTTGGTACCTTGCTTGAGCTATCTTGATTAGTCTCAGACATTTTCTGCAAGTTCAAGCAGAACAGAAGTAAGAAACTTCAATATTAATTGTCTTAAGATTGTTGGATATTCTGCTTAACAAGAATCAATCTGACAACTAATCAAGATCACTGATATATCAACAATCTAATTGGCCAGGTCGGCAAATATCAGATGGGAGATTTTCCGTTCAATAGAACGTTCCTTAATTTAAGAACCACCTTTCAATTTCCTTCCTTGGTTAAAGCACCAATTAGACTGAATCTAAGTCAGTCTCGATATACTGTAAAGTATATCCCCTGTATAAAGGATTTAATCCACTTATACAGTATTTAGAGTGAGGTACGTTTAGAGCGAATCTCCTTAAGACAATTACGTCCCCCGCACGGTGCTAACGGGATAATGAACGCTGGTCTCCCAAGATACAACACTCTTTCACGGTATTTGGATAGCACTACCAAATCACCGTACAGTCGAACCGTAGTTAACCAGTACTTCACAGGATCGTTGAAGCAGCGGTACAAGGACAAATTTCAAACGAATATTTGCCTCTACTTTGGAGGAGCACCCACTGTTGAAGACGATGGAAGGTTGAAGAATATTCTTCTTCAGAAGTCTTAAATTCAGACAACAATTCTTATAAAAGAATCTGTTGAATTTTCTAAGCCCTCTTTCAGAATGACATTTGCAGAATCTTCTTTGGAAGTCGCTTCAGAAATCGAGTTACTGATTTCTCACTTCCCTTTTGGAAGTCACTTCAGAATTCCACTTTCCAGTTCAGAACGCAGAAACTTGAAGTGTTCAGAACTCAGAGAGAGAGAGAATTTATTCTGAAATTTGGTGGTGTAGTTGTGTGTTTAATTGAGAGTTTGGAGTGCTTTATATAGCACTCCAGGAGGGGCCAACAGGTTCGAACCCAAACCAAAGGCTGCAACCTTTGGCCCAGCAGCCGTGTCAGTTGGCAGCCCAACAGTCGCAACTGTTGGCAGTCCAACTGACGCGGAGCGGTCTGTTGGCGGGCGGAGCGGGTCTGGAGCGGAGCGGGTCCGGTTCGGGTAGCGGAGCGAGTATGCTTGCAATCCATACCCGCGAGACCCGATTCAAAAAGAACCAGGCCAGGTAGGGAACCCGAACCCGAACCCAGACCTCGACCCCGACCCCGACCCCGACCCCGAGCCCGAGCCCGGCACCGGCACCGGCACCGGCCGGCCGGCCGGCCACCGCCGCCGCCAGCGGCGGCCGCGCGGCACGCACACACGTGTGGGCGGGCATAGATCCCTCCCAATCGCGCGCGAAAACTCCAAGTACCCAAAGGGCACGCCCTTGTTCTCAATTTTCTCTATATATACACCACAAACTTCCATCCCAAGGCCAATGTGGAACTAAATGCTTTTAGCTACCTTTAGTCCCGTTTTGGCTTTGAATTAGGCAATCTTTGGACTTGAATATCTCATTCATTCGAAGTCGGAATTGAACATGTGAATATACCACGTTCATCCCCAATGGAAGGAGAACACACTCCAACCATCATCCAGTTGATTCGATCAACGGATCTCGCCATAATTCAACTCGAAGATTCATACTTATATTCTTTAATTCCAACAGAAACCACATGGATGGAGAGATCTAAGAGTTTGGCAGATCCTTCTGCATTTCTTCTGCACAAAATAAAACAGAGAACCAGTTCCAAGGGTAAGCAGTCCTGCACGATGTCTATATACATTTAAGCATTAAAGGATTAAATATCAGTTTATCAAGCTTTCTACCATCTTAAAGAAATCGATTCAGGATGCAAACCCATCTCTGCTTCTGATTGTTATAAGGCCACGAGATGGAGGGAAACAAAAAATGTAGGAAAAAGGGGCATGTCGAAATCTCTTGCTCTATACGTAATATCCCCTAACTAATAAAATTGTATTTCTATTTTATTAATTATAGTTAGATTTACCTATTGATTAATTTATTTTATACATGTGTATAGATATATGTGCATACATATTAAGTGCATATGTTTTTGATTTGCATTTATAGAAATATATGTATGTATTATAATTTTATTTATACATTATTATTAGTTTTACTATTATTATTATTATTATTATGTTATTGTTGATATTATTCTTAATTTATCTTCTTTTTCAACCCATAATCCTATTATCCAATAAACCACAACACATTTACCTCATACCCAAAATAAAATAAAATAAAATTAAACAAAAATTAAACAAAAAAATGATATATATATAGTAAAAAAAATAAAATATAAATTTCTGCATAAATTGTTTATTCAAAGTTTTGAACCCTTGTCTTTATACCAAATCCCAATACCTAAACCATAATGCCACATTGGCGTATGGTTAGGTTAGAAGTCTAATTTATTTAAACAAAGCTAAAGCTAAATCTAAATTTCAAATTCTAAGTGAAAGATCTCAAGAGATATTTAAAGATCTTATCTTAACAACTTGATTGCTAAAAATTCTAAAAGATCCTATTCTGTAATCTTTTTCTCCTGCTTCGTCAAAAAAACAAAAGAAAAAGAAGGAACGAAAGTTTGAAAGAATTCAAATCCAGCATTCCTCCCTCCTCCTCCGCGGCCTCCACCGGCGAGCACCCTTGGCTGTACTTCTCTTTCTTTTCCTTATTCGTTGATTTATCATGGTTTAGATTTATACCTTGTTCAGGTTACTCTTAGGCTTAGCGTGTATATGTGGGGCATTTTCTCGCGTATATACATCGCCGACTCTCGTCGCGACTCTGTTTTCACATATTTTGGGAAGCGGGGCGTGACAGGGTTTTTTTGGTATCAGATCCAGGTTCGACATAAAACGGACTTGATTCTTACCGATAACTTGAACGAGTTATAATTACACTGCAATATACATATAGGATTCACACAATGATATGAGTCCACTTGAGAATCAATCATTCTTCTTTTCTAAGTCCATCGCTTGAATCTATTGATGCCTCAGATTTTAACATTCCTTCCGGATCGATTGGTATTTTTTCTGTTGATTCCTATCTCTCATCTCGGTTCCTTTTCTCCGATATTGACTATTGTCACTAACTTTTGGACCTGGTCGATGGTAGAGATCAGAGAGCGCAGCGGAATCGTGGTGTCCCAGCGAGGCGACGTGGAAGCTTACTGTTTTCATCTGGAGTTGGATTCTTTTATTATTCCCTACTTTATAGAAATTTCGAAGACGAAATTTTTATAAGGTGGGTAGAATGTAATATCCCCTAACTAATAATACTTTATTTCTATTTTATTAATTATAGTTAGATTTACCTATTGATTAATTTATTTTATATATGTGTATAGATATATGTGCATACATATTAAGTGCATATTTTTTGATTTGCATTTATACAAATATATGTATGTATTATAATTTTATTTATACATTATTATTAGTCTTACTATTATTATTATTATTATGTTATTGTTAATATTATTCTTAATTGATCTTCTTTTTCAACCCATAATCCTATTATCCAATAAACCACAACTCATTTAGCTCATACCCAAAATAAAATAAAATAAAATTAAAAAAATTAAACAAAAAATGATATATATATAGTAAAAATAATAAAATATAAATTTGTGCATAAATTGTTTATTCAATGTTTTGAGCCCTTGTCTTTTTATCAAATCCCAATACCTAAACCATAATGCCACATTGGCGTGTGGTTAGGTTGGAAGTCTAATTTATTTAAACAAAGCTAAAGCCAAATCTAAATTTTAAATTCTAACTGAAAGATCTCAAGAGATATTTAGGGATCTTATCTTAACAACTTGATTGCTAAAAATCCTAAAAGATCCTATCCTGTAATCCTTTTCTCCTGCTTCGTCAAAAAAAGAAAAGAAAAAGAATGAACGATAGTTAGAAAGAATTCAAACCCAACATTCCTCCCCCTCCTCCTCGGCCTCCACTGGCGAGCACCCTTGGCTGTACTTCTCTTTCTTTTTCTTATTCATTGATTTATCATGGTTTAGATTTATACCTTGTTCAGGTTACTCGTAGGCTTAGCGTGTAAACGTGGGGTATTTTCCTCGCATATATACGTCGCCGACTCTCGTCGCGACTCCGTTTTCACATATTTTGAGAAGCAGGGCGTGACACTATATGCTTAACAGATGAGTCCGAGTTAATTCATATCAAATGCATAACCAAGTTGTGAGACATAGTTTATAAAGAATTAGTTACCAGTTGTTAATTCTCAAATAATGAAACATATAAAAGAAAAACAAAACAAAAATAGAAGTATAACGTACAGAGAACATATAAGCCCTCTTATATAACCCTTCAATGCAACCAAGTAAAACCAATGAGCGATACTGGAATATAGAAACTACACTTTAGCTCTTGCATTCTGAACAGCTTTCTTAGCCTCCTTCTTAGTTAGCTTATATCTCCTAAAACTCACTCCATCACAATTTTTCTTTAAATTTCTGTAAGAGTCTCGTTTGATCTTAATGGCAGATTTTACCTCTTCATTTCACTATGATGTGTCCTTGCATAGTGGAGCACCACCCCGTGACTCACCAAGTATATTTTTAACTACTCTTTTAATACAGCTAGCAATTTTATTTCATGTTATATTGGGATCATCTTGGGCTTTCTAATCTGCTTCATATACTAGTCGATTTACAAAAACTCCTTGATTATCTTCTTTTGACCGCCACCACTTAATCTTAGGATCTAACTTACGTTTAATCTTTCTAAATCTCCTTCTAATCCGGACATCTAAAATTAAGAATTTATGTTGGGTTACTACACTCTCACCTGGCACTAACTTATAATCCATACAACAACCTCTACTTACTTTTTTAGTAAAAAAGAAATCTATTTGGCTCGCACTTGATCCACTTATAAAAGTGATCAAGTGAGACTCTCTCTTCTTAAACCAAGTATTCGCTAAGATCAAATCATAGAACAAAGAAAAATTTAGAATCGAGTTACCTGGTTCATTTTTTCCCCCAAAATTAAATCCTCCATGTAAACTATCAAACCCATAACGACTAGTTCCTACATGTCTATTGAGGTCACCGCTTATGAAAAGTTTTTCTCTAATGGGTATACCTTGCACAATCCCATCTAAATCCTCTCAAAATTGACGCTTATTAGACTTATCAAGTCCTACTTCTGGTGCATACACTAATAATATTAAAAATTTTCCTACCTAAAATAAGTTTAACTATTAAAATTTTATCACCTTTTCTCCTAACCTCCAATACATCGTCAAACAATTATTTATTTATGATCACACCCACCCCATTACGATTTCTATCTCTACCAGTATACCAAAGTTTATAACCCAAGACTCTATAGTTCTAGTTTCTTCACCTACCCACTTAGTTTTCTGCACACACAAAATACTAACATTCCCTCTAACTATAGCATCAACTAACTCTGTCAATTTATCTGTAGGAGAACCTATGTTCTATGATGCTAACCTAAACCTATATTCATGAGCTAACTTCTTTACCCTCACCCGCTCATAAAAGTGTGTGAATCCTTACTCATTTGGCACCACATTCAGGCGCCGATGTGGCGTGTCATTTCTGACGACGACCTAGCAACTCTTGCCCAATTTTCACTACACCCGGGCTTCGATGTAGCGCGTCGCTCAGTAGGGAACGCCCCAACGAAATTTAGTTCTTGGTTCACGTTCATTAAAAAGCGGATTTAAAATAAAAATAACGATACTCACAAAAGCCAAGTCTTGGCCCACTAAAAGGGCGCTCGACCTGCATGTGTGGTTAAAATATAAATACATCAACCCGCACCTCAACTTCAGAATTTTGGTACAGTGGCATAAACTTTAGTAGTTTCATGTGCACCTGAATTCGACGTTAGCCTGGAATGCGGTGATCAAGGGGTCGAAGAAGTGGGTGATGTTCCCACCGAAGGTGGTGCATCCGAGCCCGGATGGGGTGGAGGTTGAGCCTGGTGTCCATTATGGAGTGGATCATGAATTTTTATGGGGCATGTAAGGATTGGCAAAGGAGGCCTGTTGATTGTGTGTGGAAGGCGGGGGATGTGGTCTTTGTGCCCATGAATGGTGGCATTTGGTGATCAATCTCGAGGATTCTATTGCCGTCACCCAGAATTATGTTAGCAGGTGAGAATTCTCTATGATGTATTCGTAACTTCTCATTTTGGTTTTGTTCTTAATTATTGTTCTTATTAGTAAAAATTTGGTGCTATCTCTGTTGTTCGGCAAAGAAATAAGTTACTGCACAGATACTCATTTTTGTTCAAGTGCCTGTCAACCTGTGCATTGGAAGTATTTCCTAAATTTGTTCCTTCAAGTATTTGAAATTAATTGTAAAATATCTATTAACGAGTGAGTATTGAAGGAAATGATTTTCTTTTGGGAGGAACATGGCATCATAAACAGAGTGTCACATAGCAACAATAATAATTTTCTTATCACATTTCATGAAATTTCCTTGTTTCTCCAACTACGGCTACAAATTATGGAGTAGTAGAGGAATCGCTGAAAAATCACCTTGGGGCTTAGTGTGTCTAACATAGGTTGCCCGGAGGCCACTTATTTAGCAAACTCAATACCAGACAATCACCTCACTTCATACTGAACTTTTGAGGTTTTTAACACTTCAAAAACTTCCACTTTTGACTTTTGAATACACTTACCAGTTACTAATATACATTTCAATTTGAATAATATATGTCATTTACAAAATTTAAGTTCACATGCTTAGAATACTTTAATCAGAAATTCTCAAATCACGTGATAAGTATGAATAATCACAAACTATTAATAAAATATAATTTCAAATTTCACTGGCTGATATAACATCTTTAAATTATAATCTTTCAAAGAGATACACATGGCAAGCATGTATGTTTATTAAACTCATAAGCTATTATCTTATAAAAAACTTTGTCTTTTGACACTGAAATAAAAGCATACGGTGATTGCATAGGAAAATCTTTTAAAATCTTTCATATGTCAAATGCAATCAGCAACCACAACTAATTATTTGTCTGGTTCAAATTTTTAATAATTGAAAATAAAACTACGAAGGATATTAGCAACTAAGAAACTTAATTTTATAATTTGAAGAGATTTTTGAAAATGCTAGTAAGGTAGAGAAGTCTGCGCACACCCGGGTTGAAATTCCAAGTTAACTTGCCCAACAAATTGTTCCAATCACTTTAAACAATTCCTAATAATATACCAAAGAAATCCATTGATGTTATGTCAAGATTTAATGCATTACATATGACTCTTATGGGGCTAGATCAGTGAAGCACTCTAGAAATAGTTTTACATATGCTTATAGCAGTTTAGGAAATTTTGTAATTTTTATATATGTTTAGTAAGTAGGTACAAGTTTTAGATGCTAAAGTAAAAAAAAAAAAAAAAAAAAAAACCTTTCAGGGACTAAAACAGATTTTTTTTTTTTTTTTAATATAACATGTGGCATAACAACCTATGTGACTGTTTTCTTTTATAATTAAATGGGACTATTTTGGCTCCAAACTGAGTTTAACCCATTTTTTTCTCATTGCTCTTCTTTCCTCTTCATCTGAACCCAAATTTGGGTTCTAATCCATGCTATATCTCACCTAACCAGATCCAAAAGACAAAGAGAAGTTTAAAGGTGATATTTACGTCTTCCGATCTTTCTTTTTCCTTTTCTTTTGCTGCTACTTTCCTTCTTTTCTCTTATCCTTACTTTGATGCATCTGAGAGACAACGATGATTTTGTGGAAAAAAAAATGTCAGGAAGCTGTCTAGCCTTCGTCTATTGGCATGATCTTCCCCATGATCTAAGATGGTTGGCCGCACATCTTCTTTGTTGATGGGTGACGCGGAGCCGTCAAATATACAGTAGGAGTTGATTTGCCTTATCTCTTATTGATTAGGATTAGAATTAGGATAGTATTTTCAATTTTTTTTTGGTTAGAATATTGTATATCTTTATTTTATAGCTTATAGTTTTAATTTGATTTGGAGATTAGATAAGTCGAAAGGTCATGCTATTTTATTTAGTAGTGGTTGGTTATTTGATATTTGATTTTGTTTGGTCAGATTAGATTCTTTTCCCCCTCTGCAGTTAAGTATGGAGGTCTAATATAACATAGAGTTGCTGTAATCAGAATCATCAGCTTTTGATGAATGAATGAATTTTATTATTGTCATATTGATATAGAGCTAAGTTCATTGCTTCCTTCTTGCTCTTATCTTTCCTTATGTTTTACTAAATTTCTTCTTTCCTTGGTTTCTTTCTCTACTATTCTGCATTATAGCCTTCTACATCAACTTCACTTGATTCAATGCAAGCTTCCTCATTGAGTCACTTCACTCATGAGCCTTCTTTTGCAACATTTCTTTCATCGCCTTCTGTGTGCCACAGTAATTACAATATGAAACCTTTCACATATTTCTGTGTTCTTTCTATACGACCATGTCTTCTTACTAACAACCTAGCCTCAATTATGAGCATGGACCTGAGTATTATGATCTATAACCACATATTTTACAACGTTGAATTCAATAAGAGATTTTGCAAATTTATCGATCTCTATAATCATGCCCAAGACAATGATTGGATGATGAACTTTTGAAGAGAATTGGAGATTTTGCTAAGCAAAGAGTGCAACATAAAGACAGTGACTGCTCCGCAGGATAAATTAGACAAAAAATTGTTGAAGTTTGCAAAATATTAACAAGCAACTGCATTATACTCTGTTCAAATCGATGACCTTTCGATAAACTTAAATTTATAACTGGAAGAGATCATCGATTAACCAAAAGAAAAAAATAGTGCCAGGGTGAATGAGAATGTTGGCTTAATGCAAGGATAGATATATTCAACAAATCAACCATATGAATGATCGACAAAATCAAGTGCCCAGGCTTCCTCAATTGTTGTCAATTGCGAGGACAACAAAAAATAATATGTTTGTGCCCTTATCCTCTATACTGAAACCTCAGTCATCAACAAGTGCCTCTAATTATTTTCATGTTCAATCAGCATAAATAGCATAGAGATATAATACAAGAAAAGCTGGATCCTGCAATTTGTACTTCAAAAATTGTGTAAGGCCAGTAATCATCTTAGTAGTGTTGCAAATGGATCAGATACACAGCAGATGTATTACTGTATCTGCATCCGTTTTCTTTAGCAAATACTAATTCGGGTGCAGACATTCCTACTCACTAACCATATTAGTTGGACACAAATTTGGACTCATATCAGATTCGAATATTTGTCAGATATTTAGAGAATATGAATTTTACAAATAGAGAAAAAAAAAGAGTTATATCCTTAATATTGTTTTATGTGAAAATAGGAAATCAGATATGTAGCAGATTATCCTTATTTCAACCCTCTACAATTCATGTTTCTAAATATAAGCCAGGCCATGTTTATGGTTCAAGATCCAGTTGCACTGCCACCGTTAACACGACCGTTTATAGTTGCGAACCAACCCCCATTTTTGCCATGTCTTCTTTCATAGGCAATCGAGCCTAAGCTCAATCATGAACCTGAAATCATAGAGCTTGGTTCGGATTATTGTAACTATTTCTATAGCCATCTGCTATATGGTCAATTTCTGTTCCATTTTTACCTTGCGAGTGAGATGCCTTATCAATTAGTGATTGCAAAAGATGAGTTGCGAGCAAACATATTATAGAAGAATTAGTGAAGAAAAAAGTACGTCAGATCCTTTTTTTTAGACTTGTCAACAGGAATGTCTCCTTCAAGAGGGGGAGAACTAATGTAGAGCTGCTTGATCCACATTAAAAATGTACCTTATCTCTTAAGGATAATATCGTATTGGGTACCACAAAACCAAATACGATATTGCCGATACATATTGGCATCGGACGATAAACCATGTCCAAGTAAGACGATGTTTAGTGGCTCTCTTTCTGAGATGGGAACACATTCGTTCTTAGAGAGACAAGGCTTCAAGAAAATCATTCTCCTCCTACGTGAGCAAAGATGCTAGTGGCATTCCCCCATGGTATGAACTCTATTTATAACATCCAATTATCTTCCCTACGTTGTGCAAATTGAGCTGATTTTTTTTCATTGAGAAAACTTCTGCATTTGTCCTCTTATATGAATTGATTTTTTTTTTGGTGAACTTCTGATGCCTGTCAAAAGTTTACCACTGATTTTTGTTTGTTGACTGTTGTTCTGTGGTAGGAGGAACTTGATGAATGTTCTTGATTTTCTCAAGAAGCCCAATGCGAGTGAGCTCGTCTCAGGAACCAAAAATCGGGTGAACTTACATGACAAGTTCAGGACTGCCATTGAAGCGGCTTTTCCGGGAACCATTGATCAGCTCATATCTGTTGCCCAAAAGAAGATGATGGCTCAGCAAAAGAAGCAGAGCTTCTGGGAATTAGCCACTGATGCCAATGCTGGAGGTTTCAATTTTTCTTTCTAAACCTCTCACTATTCCAGAACTATGAAAGAGAGAATTGGAAGCTTGCTTCTCGTCTGCCACCATCAAATCATCTGAAAATCACCACTGAGATTGCCTACTTAGGGGGAACTATTTCTAACCTATTCATCATTTTGAGCTACTGGGGATGAAGAGTTGGGTGCTACCGTCTCACCTTTGTCGCCACATGTATCCTAAAAGTTGGTAGGAATCAGCGTTAGCGCTAGTGGAGGAGTTTTCAAGTGTTTTCTTGCTCACCTAGTCTAGACATCGATCAGCACCAGAAAGAAGTCTTGGAAACTAGCTTCTCAGATGCATGTCCGATCTGCAAACCTATGGTGTTTGAAGGCAAAATTTTCTGTCTGATGTATGAACCATATCTTCGATTAGGCATTTCCCCCCTTTCTGATGTATTAACCATCTTATTGATTGTTGAATAATTACATCTGAATATTTCTTTGGTTATTCTCAGAAGATATTGTTTTTGGAAGGAATGCCTGGAGGAACATATTATTTATGTTTTATTTCTCTTCTACTCGAGATGTATGGAATGAGAAAAAGGGAAGAATGGCTTTGGCTGCTAATTTCAGATTATCATTAGCCAAGTGATAGGACTTGTTGAATCGATTTACAACTTTTCTTGTGCTCGTCTCTGGTTCATGTGTATGGGGGCAGTCAGTAGATGATGTCCTTGTGCGTTCTTGCCATGTCTATTAGTCGTCTGGTGATGTGGGTGCCTGCTCGTGTATAGAAATATAGATGCATATATGTGATTCCAGAGAAGTATTCTGAGCAATTTCGTATGCATATATGTGATTCCAGAGAAGTATTCTGAGCAATTTCGTATGCATATGATGCTGCTTTCAACTACATAAATGACTTGTTGAATCATAGTGCAACTTTTCTTGTGCTACTGACTCTGTTAGTTGTTGCCTGGTCGTAGATCTTGATGCCTGTGCATGTGTATTAATATGGTCATGTGGAGCAGTATATGCATGCATATAGAATTATAGATGCGCATATGTTGTAGTGATTCCAGAATCGAAGTATTCATAGTGGTGATTTCGTGTCAAGCTGCTTCTGACAGCGAAAGAAAATCTGGAAGAAAACATTTATGAAATTATCTAGAAAACTCTGTATTTTGTTTGTCAGATATTCTGCAACATTGAGTTTTCTGTGATTCTTAAAGTATCTCTGCGCACTGATGACACTGAAGAAGGTATGCACACATTCAATTCACAATCATCAGTGTATATATACAGTATTATCAGTTCTGATGGTGATGAGTTGGGGCTCACGGCAGATTTTGACACTGTCAGCATCACAATCATCCTCAAACTAAATATCTATTGGAATCATCACTCCAATTGAAATGGACATATATGAACTGAATGCATTTATAACATTTGCGAATCCATCTTCATTCCAAAGAACTCAGTTGAAATCTGTGTGTGCTGGTAATGCTATCCATATCCGATCCAAATGCACACCATCAAGAGATAAATGGAAGCAGGGGAGACAGAATGCTGGTGTTTGCCGACTATGTGAATCAAGTTTAATGATAGAAAACATCAAGGCAACAATGGTAATGATTTATGCCAGGAAAGATGTCAGTTTGTTGATCATTGACCATGAGCATTGACAGTTAGTGCTACACATTGGGCACTAGTGGAAGTTGTTGATATCACCTGTTTTATGAATATTGAAATTCAATTCACTCAAGAAATAAGAAGTGAATAGAAGAATGAAAGAGAGAATCAAGCATAGTTTCAGTTTTTTTATTTAAAAAAAAAGAATCTTAACAAATAAGGTGGATAACTCCCACACCAAGTAGTCAAATAGAAGAGGAAATTCCTGAAATGTAGCATGCTTGCCTTGGAACATGATGATAAGGTAAATGGTTTACCAACTCTACTGGTTCCTTTTTCGCTAAGCACTTAGGTCATAATTATTACTTTTCACACGCTTTAAAGTAGTAGCAGACTAAACTGTTTAGTTTTGTGTGTTTGTATCCATCTTCTTGTATTTGTATCCACGTTCAATTGCTTTCTAGCACAGCGCAAAATTTGGAGTAAATCACCTTTTGCAACTACATTAAATGCACTTCCGTACAAAATATGACAACCTATCATCAGGGTGGACACATTTTAGGTTTTTGAACATTTTAATTTATTAATCAAAAGAGGGAAAATTGCACATAGAGAGTAATTTGGAGGAAAATTGAAGATCGGTTAAGTTATTTTCCTCCAAATAAATTGACCAGGATTAATCTCACGATATCTCCTCTCTTTCTTTTTGCCTTATCTTTCTCATATTTTATTGTTCTAAGTTTTCTCCCTCCTCTTTTTCTTCTTATATTTTTTTCAGTTCTTCCTCTTCCTTATCCAATTGGTCTTGAGAGATCGCGACGAAGATGATTTCTTGATGTGTTTAGTTTTCAGTAATAGCGCTTAAGCTACGACAATCCAGTTGAATGATGGTTAACCCCATGAATCTCTCAAAAATGAAGTTTGTATGTCACTCGAGCTTCCTCTTCTCAACCTAAATTTAAGGTACAAATTTGCTCGAGTTATGGTTTTCTCCATCATCAATGATAAAAACTTAGAGTACATGTATCAAGTGTGTTGTTCATATAAGTCACGAGCGGCCCATATGTATGTTGGCATTAGTACTGCTTCATCCTCTCAACTTGCTAGAGAAACCTATCAAAAATAAGCAATTTGTCCACCCTTATATTCAGCGGTCTACATTTCTTAATACTCTCAGTTGTCTGAACTATATATGAATCTGTCCACCAATATAATAGTATGTCTACTTTTAAATGATGTCTCCTTTTAGCTCACTTCGCCTATATTATATTATGTTCATATTTATCTAAATATGATTACTTTTATCTCAATCTGATTATCTCTATATGAACATATCCGCCTGACTCCCTCAAAATGTCATAAGAAGGACGCTATAGTATGGGAGTGTTTGTTTTGAGCCGCAACCCGTAAAATTGCAAGTCGTAAAATCTCTTTTTCATTTTTCATTGTTTGAACAACTTGCAAAATGACCACCCTCATTTTCCCATTTGAAATTACTTTAGTTAATTTTGTGGTCATGTAAATCCCATTTTGCACCCATATTTTTTCGCTTGCAACTGCTACAGTTAATTTTATGGTCATGTAAATCTCACTTGTAGTCCAAAAATGTTACTTGATAATTAATATATAATTTAATATTATTAAATATTTAAATTTTAAAATATTTTAATAGAACTTAATTTTTATTTAATAATTTAAAAATTTTAACATTTTTTTATTATTTTTAATTGTTTTAATATTTAATATTCACTACATTAAATTAATATTGTTATTTAATATTTTATTATTATATTAATATTTGAAATCAAATTTCTTAATATTAATATTTCAATATTTTATTAATATAACAATATTATGTTTAATATAAAATTATTATATATTTAATTTTATTAATTTATAATATAGATTATTAAATTATTAATATTATAAGTACTTTATTATTATATAATATTTTATTATATGTAGTATTAAATTATAGTTTATTTTTTTAATTTTATAATTTTATAATATTACATTAAAAGTATAATAAAAATTTAATATAATAATAATATTTTATTGTTTTCTTAAGATTTTCTTAATATTTATATTTTATTAGTTAAAATTTTATTAGTATTCTTTAAATTTTCTTAAATTTTATAGTTATTTGCTTAGTTAACATTTTATTAATATTTTATTAATTATATTAATATTTATTAATATTATTATAAATAACATATTAATATTATTAATATTTTTTCTTAAATTTATTAATACATTTTAATTTTCTTAATAATATTTGTAATATTTAAATCATTCCTACAGTTATTTTTGAGCTATACTTTTCTACTTACACTTTTACATTACCCACCAAACACCGTAAAGCAATGTAGTTCCCACTTACACTTTTATATTACGAATTAAAAATTATAAAACACAACATATTTTTTTATTTATACTCTCATAATATCAGTCAAATATCGTAAAACATAATATATTTTCTATGCTACAGTCTTTTTTTTTTTCTTTTTTTCATTCTATGATTTACTATTCGTGACCAATTGTAGCAAAACAAGTATGTGTTATATCCAAAAAGACCCCTCTTCTCTCGTATAGGAACTTTGTTTAATTTGCAGTTTGCCCCCAAAATCCAGATCATACCCCGTCACCTAAATTAGGTTTAACGTCGTCTCGGCTCTCTTGTTTCTCCGCCGTTCTTCAATGCCTCCCATCACTAGGCTGCTGCTCCTTCTCTACTCCACAAGAAATGCCCAGCGCCTTCCTCCCTCGAAAAACAAAATCATCAAGAAAAAGAAACCAAGGTGAAATTTCCTCTCCAAATCTCCCAAAACCCTAAACCCCCAAATTTTTCAACAAGATGAAGCATCATCATCATCATCAGAAGCGGGAAATGAGGTTGGTTTCAAGCTAAAGTGCTCATCTTGCTCCCAAACCCTCACCATCCAGCCCCTCGGCAACCTCCTTCTCGCCGACTCCTCCTCCAACATCCGCAGCCCCGGCATGGGCTCCCTCTGCGTCCTCTCCGACGACCTCCTCCTCGACCGCCTCTCCCTCCTCGACCCCGCAGGCCTCTCGCTCCTCTCCGCCGCCAGCAAAGCCTTCTATGTCTTCGCCACCCATGACCCCCTCTGGCGCCCCCTCGTCTTCGACCGCCTCGCCGGAGATTTCGTCTTCTCTGAATCCTGGAGGAACACGTTCATCCCCTCTCGCTCCGGCACCATCACTGCTTCTTACACCGGCGGCGGCGGCCTCGGCATCAGGAACTTCTACTCGGATTACCTTTTTCAGAGCTGGCTCTGCGCTAATCATGAGATGAAGCCGGAGTGGCTATCCAGGGATAACATCCAGCGTAGGAGAGGGATTTCCGTTGAGGAGTTTGTTACTTGCTTTGAGGAACCGAACAGGCCGGTGCTTCTCGGGGAAATGGAGCAGGAAGCATTCGGTTCGGGTTTGTGGGGATGTTGTTGGGCCCGTGGAGATGCAGCCGCTGTATTTGTTTGAGGTGAGAGTTGAGGTATTTATATTTTAACACGCCGCTGGCAGGTCGAGTAACCTTTTCATGAGCCAAAACTCTATCATTTTTGTTTCAAATGTGCTTTTTAAGGGTTCGCTGAGAATTGAAAATGTATTGCTCTGGTACCATAGGTTCCATGCACAATTAAATGTCTTACACATGAAAACATAAAAGAAATTAAGTTATAATTATTATGTGCTAAATAAATAAAAAGACATTAAAAAATACATTAACACAACAAATTAAGTCAAAAAAAGTTGTCGTAAACTCTATTTGCTAGTAACAAATATTCACAAGAAAAATTGTATAAACGACACGTAATAGAAAGCGTTTATACTCGGGAGTGATGGAGTCTATATAAATTTTATCGTTGCCTTGATCTCCCCAACTCTTTCCTAAAAAATCCTTTATAATTCAGTAGTTAATACATTTTTCTTTGTCGTGATCAAAACCTACAACCATCATGACATGCAACGATGAATCATGCTCTACTTAACATGGTTGCTAGGTTGAACTATCAGAGACTGGAGGCAATTTCTTTCTTATGTATATCTCTTTTTTCATTACTACTAAATAGATCAGCAACATCCAAAGTTACAACTATAGAGAATTGACTTAACGAGCAAGTTGAGTTTGTCTTCCTGATCTTCATTTTTATTACTCAACTCGGCGAATTTTTTTAATTTTTATCACCTTAGTAGACTCATCACGAGCCTTGCAGGCTTATCTGCTGACTAAGTTTGAAAACGGATAATCTTCCTCATGTCTAACTCTCTTATCCGTCATGTATTTTAATCTTTTTTTAATTATACTCGCGTACAAACCAACCATCATATTCTTTTCCATCTTTCTTAGGTCTATGGTTGACGCAGTCAATGAGTTTTTTAGATGAAGGTTTAAACTCTGTCTTTGCACCAATCATATTGCCATGTGATTGGTGCAATTATGTGGTTGGTGCAAAAATAGAGTTTAAACTTTCGTATCAAAATTTTATTGACTGCGTCAACCCCAGGCCGAGGAAGGATGAAAAATAATGTCGCTGATATGATTGGTTTATACGCGAGTATAATTAACTAAGAGTTCGAATACATGATGGATAAGAGAGCCAGTCATGAGAAAGATAATATGTTGTCAGATCAATCAACAAAGGAGCCTACAACTCTTGAGATGAGTTTACTAAGGTGGTAAAAATTAAAAGATTTAACGAGCTGAGTGACAAAGGTGAATATCATGAGGACAAACTCAAGTTGCTCGTTAAATCAATTCTCTGTAACTGCAACTTTAGAAGTTGATAGTCTGTTTATGAGTCTTGAAAAGGATATATAAATTGGAAAGAAGTTGCCTCTACCTCATGATAGTTCGACCTTGCAATCATATAAGATAGAGGATGATTTGCAGATGTATTACATGATTGTTATGGGTTTTGATCACGACAAAGAAAGGGGTATCAACTACTGGATTATAAAAAATTCTTGGGGGAGAGTTGGGGAGACAAAGGTTACGATAATGTTGCATGGATTCCAGCATTCCTCCCCGGCATGGACGCATTTTTATCACGTGTCGCTTATCCAATTTTATCAGATAAATGTTTGTTAGCAACACATAGAGTTTATGACAACTCAATTTAACTTAATTTGGTGTGTCGATGTAATTTTGAGGTTTTATTGTTTATTTAGCACATTATACTTGTCTAACTTATTTTTTTATGTTTTCATGTGAAACACATTTAATTGTGTATCTAATATATGGTATCAGAGCAATTCAGGTTTAATTCCCATCGGGTGTGCATTAAAAAGTGGATTTAAAATAAAAAATAACGATACCGCGAAAAGCCAAGTTTCGGCCCACTAAAAGGGCGTTCGACCTGCGGGGGTGTGTTAAAATATAAATACATCAACCCTCACCTCAACTTCAGAATTTTGGTGCAGTGACATAAACTTTAGTAGTTTCATGTGGACCTGAATTTGACGTCAGCCTGGAATGCGGTGATCAAGGGGTCGAAGAAGTGGGAGATGTTCCCACCGAAGGTGGTGCATCCGAGCTCGGATGGGGTGGAGGTTGAGCCCGGTGTCCATTATTGAGTGGTTCATGAATTTTTGTGGGGGCATGTAAGGATTGCAACGGAGGCCTGTTGAGTGTGTGTGGAAGGCGGGGGATGCGGTCTTTGTGCCCAATGGATGGTGGCATTTGGTGATCATTCTCGAGGATTCTATTGCCGTCACCCAGAATTATGTTAGCAGGTGAGAATTCTCTATGATGTATCCGTAACTTCTCATTTGGTTTTGTTCTTAATTATTGTTCTCATTAGTAAAAATTTGGTGCTGTCTGTTCGGCAAAGAAAT
Organism: Agave tequilana; assembly: GCA_038442645.1. Lineage (NCBI taxonomy): Eukaryota > Viridiplantae > Streptophyta > Magnoliopsida > Asparagales > Asparagaceae > Agave > Agave tequilana. Next base: position 27,116 of record JAVJIF010017549.1, read on the forward strand.
AAGTTACTGCACAAATACTCAGTTTTGTTCAAGTGCCTGTCAACCTGTGCATTGGAAGTTTTTCCTAAATTTGTTCCTTCAAGTATCTGAAATTAATTGTAAAATATCTATAAATGAGTGAGTATTGAAGGAAATGATTCTCTTTTGGGAGGAACGTGGCATCATAAACAGTGTCACATAGTAACAATAATAATTTTCTTATCACATTTCATGAAATTGCCTTGTTTGTCCAACTAAGGCTACAAATTATGGTGTAGTAGCATAGGAATGCGCAGGACTCGCTGAAAAATCACCTTGGGGCTTAGTGTATCTAACATACGTTGCACGGAGGCCACTTATTTAGTAAACTCAATACCAGACAATCACCTCACTTCATACTGAACTTTTGAGGTTTTTAACACTTCAAAAACTTCCACTTTTGACTTTTGAATACACTTACCAGTTACTAATATACATTTCAATTTGAATAATATATGTCATTTACAAAATTTAAGTTCACATGCTTAGAATACTTTAATTAGAAATTCTCAAATCACGTGATAAGTATCACCATTTTAAATCTCGGCCGATATACCGGTATATCGGCCGACATACCAGTATTTTATCCAAAATGAGATGATAAGTGCAAAATTTTATCGGATATCATTTTGGACCGATATGAGCCGATATATCGTCACGTGGCGGATATATCGGCCGATATCCGAGATGAATATATCCGATATATCGCCACGTGACGCATTTGATGAGCTTTTACAAACGCATTTGAGGAACTTCTACAAAATTTAAGTATCTCTATGACCCTAAACTTACTTTAAGTAGTTTCATATGATTTATGTAGGCAATCACATGTATATTCTTCATTCGGTATGACGTCCGGTATTTAGAACAGCATCGCGATATATCACCCGATATCTGGTATGTAATTTTGCCGACCGATATATCACTGATATCCGATATTTAAAACATTGATAAGTATGGATAATCACAAACTATTAATAAAATATAATTTCAAATTTCACTGGCTGATATAACATCTTTAAATTATAATCTTTCAAAGAAATACACTTGGTAAGCATGTATGTTTATTAAACTCATAAGCTATTATCTAATAAAAAACTTTGTCTTTTGACATTGAAATAAAAGCATACGGTGATTGCATAGGAAAATCTTTTAAATCTTTCATATGTCAAATGCAATCAGCAACCACAACTAATTATTTATCTGGTTTCAAATTTTAATAATTGAAAATAAAACTACGAAGGATATTAGCAACTAAGAAACTTAATTTTATAATTTGAAGAGATTTTTGAAAATGCTAGTAAGGTAGAAAAGTCTGCGCACACCAGGGTTGAAATTCCAAGTTAACTTGCCCAACGAATTGTTCCAATCACTTCAAACAATTCCTAATAATATACCAAAAAGTCCATTGATGTTATGTCAAGATTTAATGCATTACATATGATTCTTATGGGGCTAGATCAGTGAAGTACTCTAGAAATAGTTTTAGAAATGCTTATAGCAGTTTAGGAAATTTTTTAATTTTTATGTATGTTTAGTAAGTAGGTACAAGTTTTAGATGCTAAAATAAAATAAAAAAAACATATCAGGGACTAAGATGGATTTTATTTTTTTAATATAACACGTGGGCATAACAACCCATGTGACTGTTTTCTTTTATAATTAAATGGGACTATTTTGGCTCCAAACTGAATTTAACCCATTTTTTCTCATTGCTCTTCTTTCCTCTTCATCTGAACCCAAATTTGGGTTCTAATCCATGCTATATCTCACCTAACAAGATCCAAAAGACAGAGAGAAGTTTAAAGGTGATATTTACGTCTTCCGATCTTTCTTTTTCCTTTTCCTTTGCTGCTACTTTTCTTCTTTTCTCTTATCCTTACTTTGATGCATATGAGAGACAACGATGATTTGTGAGAAAAAAAAACTGTCAGGAAGCTGTCTAGCCTCCGTCTATTGGCATGATCTTCCCCATGATCTAAGATGGTTGGCCACACATCTTCTTTGATGATGGGTGATGTGGAGCCGTCAAATATACATTAGGAGTTGATTTGCCTTGTCTCTTAAGGATTAGGATTAGAATTAGGATAGTATTTTCCCAAAAAAAAAATTTGTTAGAATATTGTATATCTTTATTTTATGGCTTATAGTTTTAATTTGATTTGGAGATATAAGTCGAAAGGTCATGCTATTTTATTTAGTAGTGGCTGGTTATTTGATATTTGATTTTGTTTGGTCAGATTAGATTCTTTTCCCCCTCTGCAGTTAAGTATGGAGGTCTAATATAACATAGAGTTGCTGTAATCAGAATCATCAGCTTTTGATGAATGAATGAATTTTATTATTGTCATATTGATATAGAGCTAAGTTCATTGCTTCCTTCTTGCTCTTATCTTTCCTTATGTTTTACTAAATTTCTTCTTTCCTTGGTTTGTTTCTCTACTATTCTGCATTATAGCCTTCTACATCAACTTCACTTGATTCAATGCAAGCTTCCTCATTGAGTCACTTCACTCATGAGCCTTCTTTTGCAACATTTCTTTCATCGCCTTCTGTGTGCCACAGTAATTACAATATGAAACCTTTCACATATTTCTGTGTTCTTTCTATATGACCATGTCTTCTTACTAACAACCTAGCCTCAATTATGAGCATGGACCTGAGTATTATGATCTATAACCACATATTTTACAACGTTGAATTCAATAAGAGATTTTGCAAATTTATCGATCTCTATAATCATGCCCAAGACAATGATTGGATGATGAACTTTTGAAGAGAATTGGAGATTTTGCTAAGCAAAAAGTGCAACATAAAGACAGTGACTGCTCCGCAGGATAAATTAGACAAAAAATTGTTGAAGTTTGCAAAATATTAACAAGCAACTGTATTATACTCTGTTAAAATTGATGACCTTTCGATAAACTTAAATTTATAACTGGAAGAGATCATCGATTAACCAAAAAGAAAAAAATAGTGCCAGGGTGAATGAGAATGTTGGCTTAATGCAAGGATAGATATATTCAACAAATCAACCATATGGAATGATCGACAAAATCAAGTGCTCAGGCTTCCTCAATTGTTGTCACTTGCCAGGGCTACAAAAAATAATATGTTTGTGCCCTTATCCTATATACTGAAACCTCAGTCATCAACAAGTGCCTCTAATTATTTGCATGTTCAATCAGCATAAATAGCATAGAGATATAATACAACAAGAAAAGCTGGATCCTGCAATTTGTACTTCAAAAATTGTGTAAGGCCAGTAATCATCTTAGTAGTGTTGCAAATGGATCAGATACACAGCAGATGTATTACTGTATCTGCATCCGTTTTCTTTAGCAAATACTAATTCGGGTGCAGACATTCCAACTCACTAACCATATTAGTTGGACACAAATTTGGACTCATATCAGATTCGAATATTTGTCAGATATTTAGAGAATATGAATTTTACAAATAGAGAAAAAAAAAAGAGTTATATCCTTAATATTGTTTTATGTGAAAATAGGAAATCAGATATGTAGCAGATTATCCTTATTTCAACCCTCTACAATTCATGTTTCTAAATATAAGCCAGGCCATGTTTATGGTTCAAGATCCAGTTGCACTGCCACCGTTAACACGACCGTTTATAGTTGCGAACCAACCCCCATTTTTGCCATGTCTTCTTTCATAGGCAATCGAGCCTAAGCTCAATCATGAACCTGAAATCATAGAGCTTGGTTCGGATTATTGTAACTATTTCTATAGCCATCTGCTATATGGTCAATTTCTGTTCCATTTTTACCTTGCGAGTGAGATGCCTTATCAATTAGTGATTGCAAAAGATGAGTTGCGAGCAAACATATTATAGAAGAATTAGTGAAGAAAAAAGTACGTCAGATCCTTTTTTTTAGACTTGTCAACAGGAATGTCTCCTTCAAGAGGGGGAGAACTAATGTAGAGCTGCTTGATCCACATTAAAAATGTACCTTATCTCTCAAGGATAATATCGTATTGGGTACCACAAAAACCAAATACGATATTGCCGATACATATTGGCATCGGACGATAAACCATGTCCAAGTAAGACGATGTTTAGTGGCTCTCTTTCTGAGATGGGAACACATTCGTTCTTAGAGAGACAAGGCTTCAAGAAAATCATTCTCCTCCTACGTGAGCAAAGATGCTAGTGGCATTCCCCCATGGTATGAACTCTATTTATAACATCCAATTATCTTCCCTACGTTGTGCAAATTGAGCTGATTTTTTTCATTGAGAAAACTTCTGCATTTGTCCTCTTATATGAATTGATTTTTTTTTTTTGGTGAACTTCTGATACCTGTCAAAAGTTTACCACTGATTTTTGTTTGTTGACTGTTGTTCTGTGGTAGGAGGAACTTGATGAATGTTCTTGATTTTCTCAAGAAGCCCAATGCGAGTGAGCTCGTCTCAGGAACCAAAAATCGGGTGAACTTACATGACAAGTTCAGGACTGCCATTGAAGCGGCTTTTCCGGGAACCATTGATCAGCTCGTATCTGTTGCCCAAAAGAAGATGATGGCTCAGCAAAAGAAGCAGAGCTTCTGGGAATCAGCCACTGATGCCATTGCTGGAGGTTTCAAATTTTCTTTCTAAACCTCTCACTATTCCAGAACTATGAAAGAGAGAATTGGAAGCTTGCTTCTCGTCTGCCACTATTACATCATCTGAAAATCACCACTGAGATTGCCTACTTAGGGGGAGCTATTTCTAACCTATTCATTTTGAGCTACTGGGGATTAAGAGTTGGGTGCTACCATCTCACCTTTGTCGCCACATGTATCCTAAAAGCTGGTAGGAATCAGCGTTAGCGCTAGTGAAGGAGTTTTCAAGTGTTTTCTTGCTCACCTAGTCTAGACATCGATCAGCGCCAGAAAGAAGTCTTGGAAGCTAGCTTCTCAGATGCACAAACCTATGGTGTTTGAAGGCAAAATTTTCTGTCTGATGTATGAACCATATCTTCGATTAGGCATTTCCCCCTTTTCTGATGTATTAACCATCTTATTGATTGTTTGTTGAATAATTACATTTTTGTCCGATGCTGTTCTGAATCTTTCTTTGGTTATTCTCAGAAGATATTGTTTTTGAAGGAATGCCTGGAGGAACATATTATTTATGTTTTATTTCTCTTCTACTCGAGATGTATGGAATGAGAAAAAGGGAAGAATGGCTTTGGCTGCTAATTTCAGATTATCATTAGCCAAGTGATAGGACTTGTTGAATCGATTTACAACTTTTCTTGTGCTCGACTCTGGTTCATGTGTATGGGGGCAGTCAGTAGATGATGTCCTTGTGCGCTCTTGCCATGTCTATTAGTCGTCTGGTGATGTGGGTGCCTGCTCGTGTATAGAAATATAGATGCATATATGTGATTCCAGAGAAGTATTCTGAGCAATTTCGCATGCATATATGTGATTCCAGAGAAGTATTCTGAGCAATTTCGTATAAGATGCTGCTTTCAACTACATAAATGACTTGTTGAATCATAGTGCAACTTTTCTTGTGCTACTGACTCTGTTAGTTGTTGCGTGGTCGTAGATCTTGATGTCTGTGCATGTGTATTAATATGGTCATGTGGAGCAGTATATGCATGCATATAGAATCATAGATGCGCATATGTTGTAGTGATTCCAGAATTGAAGTATTCATAGTGGTGATTTCGTGTCAAGCTGCTTCTGACAGCCAAAGAAAATCTGGAAGAAAGCATTTATGAAATTATCTAGAAAACTCTGTATTTTGTTTGTCAGATATTCTACAACATTGAGTTTTCTGTGTTCCTTAAAGTATCTCCGCGCACTGATGACACTGAAGAAGGTATGCACACATTTAATTCACAATCATCAGTGTATATATACAGTATTATCAGTTCTGATGGGGATGAGTTGGGGCTCGCGGCAGATTTTGACACTGTCAGCATCACAACATCCTCAAACTAAATATCCATTGGAATCATCACTCCTATTGAAATGGACATATATGAACTGAATGCATTTATAACATTTGTGAATCCTTCTTCATTCCAAAGAACTCAGTTGAAATCTGTGTGTTGGCAATGCTATCCATATCCGATCCAAATGCACACCATCAAGAGATAAATGGAAGCAGGGGAGACAGAATGCTGGTGTTTGCCGACTATGTGAATCAAGTTTAATGATAGAAAACATCAAGGCAACAATGGTAATGATTTATGTCAGGAAAGATGTCAGTTTGTTGATCATTGACCATGAGCATTGACAGTAAGTGCAACACATTGGGCACTAGTGGAAGTTGTTGATATCACCTGTTTTATGAATATTGAAATTCAATTCACTCAAGAAATAAGAAATGAATAGAAGAATGAAAGAGAGAATCAAGCATAGTTTCAGTTTTTTTATTTAAAAAAAAATCTTAACAAATAAGGTGGATAACTCCCACGAGAGGAAATTCCTGAAATGTAGCATGCTTGCCTTGGAACATGATGATAAGGTAAATGGTTTACCAAATCTACTGGTTCCTCTTTCGCTAAGCATATTTTCAACCAAGTAATAAGTGAAATTTCTATGATTTATGAAAATAGGACTTTTATGAAATCAGGAATAAAATAGATGATAGATCCTAATCATAAAATTTATGGCTTTTTCATACAAAAAGATCAAGGAGCTCCTTAAATCATAAGAAATGAATAAAGTTCTTCATTTTGACACAACATGGAATCATGTGTTGGAAAGAGAGAATATTGCTAAGGAAGTTGACATGAATCGTCGAGGGGTCGTCGAGTGATCGCCAAGGAAGTCGACGACGAAGACGAAGGAAACAACAACAGAAGAAAGCAGCAGCAGCAGAACAGGCTCAGCGGTCGACCGGCCCGGTCGACCGCATATGCACAACGTGCACAGGGTCAGAGAGCGGTCGACCGCCCGGTCGACCGAAATGCCTGACTGTAAGTGTCCAACTCTCTGTTGTTTTCGGGCGACCGACCGGTCGACCGAGGTGGTGGTCGGTCGACCGGACCGGTCGACCGACAGTCGGGTTTGGGCAGAAATCTGCTGTTCCGAAAATCTGGGTATTTAAGGGCTGCTATTGTTTTCTAGGGTTAAGCATCTTGTATAAGATCCCTGAGAAGGCTGCTGGAGCTCTCTTGCATTCAAAGAGGCTGCTAGTAATTGTAATTTTCTTCCAAAGTAATTAAATCTCTCTCTGATTGCCCCGAGGACGTAGGCGTTGAGGCCGAACCTCGTTAAAACTGTTGTTTGTGTTTTGTACTTTCTTCTGGTGATTATTTGTGCTGTTTGGGTGTTCTTTGTGCTTGGAGATTTGTGAGATCCTCTGTTGGTTGTTATCATCGGCGCACAACAAGTGGTATCAGAGCTTCCAGGTTGCGCTTGGGATTTCTGAGGATTCGAAGGGCTCAAGATCTGATCCAGTGGAGATCGTGTGTCGATCTCAGATCAGAGGTATTGGCGTTCGAGGAGATCGTGTGTCGATCTCAGAAGGACGCAAGGAGAGTTTTTTGAATCTGTGTTGAAGTAGATCAGAAGTGAAACTCGATATAGGGTTTCAAGAGAAAGGTAAAAATTCAATTTTTATCAGTGTGTAGATCTATTTCAGTTGGTTGATTTTCCGTATAGATAGAGGATCAGAAATCTCAATGGCAGAGGAAAGTACTTCGGTTAAGACCATGCATCCTCATCCGAGGATCGACGTGGTGAAGTTCAATGGTACAAATAACTTCGGGATGTGGAGATGTGAGGTTATTGATGCGCTGAATGCATCGAACCTTGAGGATACTCTCCTATTAGAGAAGAAGAAGAGCACGACTACTGATAGAGAGTGGGCGAAGATGAACAGGTCGGCATGTGGCTTGATACGTTCATGTTTGTCGCAAGACATAAAATATCTTGTGCAACATGAGACGTCAGCGAAGAAACTGTGGGATACCCTTGAGAAGAAATACCTCATGAAGAGTGTTGAATCCAAGTTGCAGCTTAAGAGTAAGCTGTACCAGTTTCGGATGAAGAAGGGGAGCACAGTGAATGAGCACATCAACCGATCACAAAAGCTTCTTACAGATCTGATAAATGTGGATGTCGTGTAGAAGAGGAAGATAAGGCGGTCATTCTCCTGAACTCACTCCCACCGGAGGAGTATGAGACATTCACTATGACGTTTATCAATGGTAGGCAGACTTTAGACTACCATGAGGTGTCATCTGCACTGATAAGTTATGAGATAAGGAAGAAGGAGAGACATCCTTCTCAGTCAAGCTCATCGGCGGAGGCATTGAAAGTAAGAGGCAGGAGTTCATCGCGGAAGGGCAAAGAGGTTAGAGGAAGATCGAAATCCAGGCCGGGGTTCAGAAATCTGAAAAGGAATCAGTGTGCCTTGTGCAAGGAATTAGGACACTGGAAAGCAGAATGCCCGAAGGCCAAAGATAAGAAGGTGGAGTCAAAGACTGAGGTGAATCTCGCACAGGCAGATGGATCGGATGATGACTCATCGGTGTTCTCTCTCAGTTACTACCCCTACTGTTAGTGACTCAGATAGTACTGAGTGGATCTTGGATAGCGGAGCCACCTATCATGTGTGCCCGAACAGGGCCTGGTTTTCTAACTTTGAGAAGCTGGATGGATGTTACACGGTCATGGGGGATGACCATCCGTGTAATATTGAAGGGATGGGTACAGTTCGCATCAAGATGGATGATGGGATAGTTCGAGAGTTAAAGGAGGTGAGGTATGTACCTCAGCTCAAAAGGAATCTTATCTCAGTTGGCACTTTGGAAGCATCGGGCATGGTGATATCTGTTCGAGATGGCGATCTCAGGATGATCAAGGGCTCGATGGTGGTGATGAAGGGCGTCCGCCGAGGAAACCTCTACTACTTGAAGGGTAGTACGATTACAGATAAGGTGGAGACTTCGAGTTCTTCTTCAGATGTTGGTGGCCCGGAGGTCTGGCAGGGAAAGGTCGGACAGGAAGAAGAAGAATCTTTGCAAGCTCCTGCAAAGAAGGAAAGGGAAGGTGCTGCTACCTGCGAGTTGGAAAGTGGACACAGCGTTCTGGATAAGAAGAAGGTGAGATTCAGCACCAGTACTCACCACAATGAAGGTCTTCTTGATTGTGTTCACATGAGCGTATGGGGACCTGCTAAGAAGGCATCGCTTGGAGGTCACAGGTACTTTGTCTCATTTATTGATGGTTCATTTAGGCAGGTTTGGATATATCCCATGAGACAAAGGGGTGAAGCCCTAGATGTGTTGGTGAAGTGGAGAGGAAGAATGGAGAGACAGATAGGTAGGAAGATAAAGGAGCTTTATATTGGTAATATTGGAAAGGACATGTACCAGTTCCTACGATTTGGCCAGAACACAGGTATTGCAACTCACTTCACAACAGGTACAGATGGGTTGGCTAAAGAAGTGATCCGTCCCTTGCTGGAGAAGGTTCGGAGGTTGTTGTCTAATGCAGGATTAGACAGGTCGTTTTGGGCTGAGGCGACCGAGTATGCTAGCCATCTCATGAACAGATCGACTGTGATTGGAGGTAAAGCTCCGTTGAAAATTTGGTCTGGGAAAGCTGCTCAAGATCATTGTTTGCTGTGGGAGTTTGGAAGTCCGGCCTACTTCAGTGCCAAGAATGGCAAGGTGAATCCACGAGCAAAGAGGTTTGTCTATTTGGGTGTCAAGGGAAACAGCTACAGGTTGTGGGACCCCGAAGAGAAGAAGATCGTGATGAGCAGGCATGTCACTTTTGGAGAGACTTCAATGTCGAAGTCCACCGTCTCTCAGCAGGTAGAGAGGATGAAGACCAAGGAAGGATCGCAGCGGGTGGAGGTTGATGATACTCCATCATCTCCAGTTGGTTCGGCATTAGAGGAGACTTCATCGGAGGTGACACCGGGTGGAGATCATGATACAAAGGTTGATGCTGAACAGGTTGACGACATTATTGAGAATGTCGAGTTGTTTGCAGCTATAGGAACAAAGGTGAAACCACGCTTGTGGGGAAAAAAGCATGAATCTCAAGCTTGTGATTGTGACAAGCTGAAATTGAAGGCCGTTGCTCTCCATGATGGTCGGGAAGAGGTTCATATGACTCGGTCAGACAGGTTGACTGCTGTAAATAGAGGTACCAGTGCTTGAGCTTGATGAAGCTCATCTTAAATGAACTACGGTTGGTTTGATCCTTTTGGGCAAAGGTTCGCAGGCAGCCGTAAAGGCGCAGCCGTATGGTGATGCAACTCTTATGGAGCTATTTGGGTTCTCGAGAAGCTGTTTGGATCTTCACGTAGAGGTGAAGAGTTATGGCAGATGGAACTCCACGTAGAGGTGGAAGGTTTTACGTAGAGGTGAAGTGTTGTGGCCAGTTCGACTTCACGTGGTGGTGAGGTGTTGTGGTCTCGATTATCAGGTGATCTTCCGGAGAGAAGATGTTGAGCTTTCATAAGGAGTGATGTGCATCCAGTTGAAGCCGATGAATGTTTGGTAGGCTCTACACAGACTTGGTGGACCGTCAGTGGAAGACAGGAAGACTAGATAGAGCCGGTCAGTTGGAGAGTCAGTGTTGGCTCGTGAGGAAGTCTTCGTGAGGTCGTGAAGTTGCGGAGTAGAAGCCATGTTGGTAATCGGCATGTATGAAAATTCTCCTAAGGTGAAGTATAAGGAAGGCATGTGTGGTGCGTTCCAGTGGATAGCTGAGCTAAAGATTCCAAGCCGAGATCGTGTGTCGATTTCGCCGAGATCGTGTGTCGATTTCGTCCGGTGCGCGCAAGCCGAGATCGTGTGTCGATTTCGCCAGGTGATAGACTGGCGTACGTTGGAGATCGGCTCAGATTTGAAAAATCTTCGCCGAGGTGGAGAATTGTTGGAAAGAGAGAATATTGCTAAGGAAGTTGACATGAATCGTCGAGGGGTCGTCGAGTGATCGCCAAGGAAGTCGACGACGAAGACGAAGGAAACAGTAACAGAAGAAAGCAGCAGCAGCAGAACAGGCTCAGCGGTCGACCGGCCCGGTCGACCGCACATGCACAACGTGCACAGGGTCAGAGAGCGGTCGACCGTCCGGTCGACCGAAATGCCTGACTGTAAGTGCCCAACTCTCTGTTGTTTTCGGGCGACCGACGGTCGACCGAGGTGGTGGTCGGTCGACCGGACCGGTCGACCGACAGTCGGGTTTGGGCGGAAATCTGCTGTTCCGGAAATCTGAGTATTTAAGGGCTTTATTGTTTTCTAGGGTTAAGCATCTTGTAGAAGATCCTTGAGAAGGCTGCTGGAGCTCTCTTGCATTCAAAGAGGCTGCTAGCAATTGTAATTTTCTTCCAAAGTAATTAAATCTCTCTCTGATTGCCCCGAGGACGTAGGCGTTGAGGCCGAACCTCGTTAAAACTGTTGTTTGCGTTTTGTGCTTTCTTCTGGTGATTATTTGTGCTGTTTGGGTGTTCTTTGTGCTTAGAGATTTGTGAGATCCTCTGTTGGTTGTTGTCATCGGCGCACAACATCATGCACATTTTTTTTTTTGAGTAAACAGTGAGCCTATAATGCCCCCCTTCGTTTCATTAATAAGATTTTAATGAAAACACTCTGTAAATACAAAAGATAGATAGGCAATATATACCTCCCAAACTAAAAAGTTTAGAAGCACACACAGATGCGTAGGACGGCAAGTACAACTAAAAGAAAACTCCAACATCAGGAAGAACACGGACCCTCCCTGAGAATCATGCACAAGATTATTAAACCATATAAACTCCTCAAGTTACTGTTTGAAAAAGGGTCCAAACAACAGTAAAATTTGATGCAGATATTAGCACATTATCAATCCCTATGGCTGCAGCACACGAGAAAAATATCAAACAAGATGCAAACTGAGAACTTGAACCAGCAATTGAGACTTTACCATGCAATATGACATGGTACATCATAACACTCCAAAATATCACAAAAGTTTTTTTTTTTTTTTTAAAGATAAACAATGAGGCAAAAGAAACCCCCAAAACGGCGTTATATTAGTAAGAATTTAACGAAACATTCTCAAATAGAGGGTTACAAATCACATCTGACAGCTCAGACAGTGTAGCCCCTCAATAAAAAAAAACAAAGACAATAAAAGACAAATAAAAACGTACTACAAATAACAATTTCCCCTCATAGCTTTGTTTGTTGAGTGCACATCTAAGCCTGCATCAATTAGAAATGCATATTGGAAGCTTATTGTTGTCATAAAAAGAAATGATCAGGCAAGTTGGACTTGAATGATTCATAACACCCGGGAATAAAAAGATGGGTGGCGTCCTCCAACCCTACGAGAACTCCAAGCTAGCGAACTCATGCATCAACATAATTTGGCATTCTTCTTCACCTCCTCCAAGCAAAAAAGCAATTGTCACCATTCCTTAATTCCAATCCTATCCAACCATTCTAAACATCTTGCCCACTGCAACTCATTAAGACAAATCCACATGAAAGCATAATGCCACCACCAAACTCGAGCCCTTTCCTCAAAAAGAATGATGAGAAGAAACACTTCATGGATGAAGCTCAAATAGAGGTTTCAACAAACACTTGAACTACAAGATACCGTACTGTTGCTACCCAGTACAGAATCATTCAAAAGTGAGATATGATGAACTCCAACACAACATTTGTTGAATACGCAAGATCCTGTATTTTCCGTCTTCTCTTTTTTTGGGAAAAAAATGAAAAAAATGTTGAACCAGTAACTCAAACATAACTAGAGAGCAAACAAAAGACAATCTGAGCTCAAGTGTTCTCCATTTGTTTCTGAGAAATCATGAGAGTTCCTGAGGATCCTGGATGAACCAAAACCAGTTCTGATAATTACAATTAAGGATAGAGATAACAAACACTATCCATGTATAAACAATTACTGCAAAAATGTAATTCACAATATTCTACCATGGATAAATAATTTAAGTGAAATGCTGGGAGAGGTGATAAATTAAAGGGATGATTATACACATACATGTTCCGCTAATAAAAAATGTGTTAATAACCAGAAAAATGTAACTCCCCAATAGAAATATTTCTAAAAACTGAGTGTTCTGAGATGTGATAGCATTTTATTTGTAAAATCTCTACATTTCAAATCGACGTAATAACATCTTCAAGATTTTTCTTGTAAATAAATAAGTTTTTGATATTTTTTTCTCTATTAACTTTTTTTTATTTATTAAACAACTAAACCTAGCATCACAAAATTTTCCAGTGTAACTTTAGTAGTATAAGAAAAGTGTTAAGAAAATGTCTCAATATTATAAATACGGTGTCCTATGAGTATCTGAAATGTTCCCCGGACACGAGTGTCCCACCTATGTTTATTGTCCTATAACTATGCTCACACCACTGGTAAACTCTTAGAGTCGGTGACAGTATGCTAGATTCAATATTAACAAATAATAAAGGTTGGTGATAGAGTGCGGATAGCGTTATAATATAAGTATTTGACAGGTTGAGAATTTCTTCCCACTTTTAGAATACTGTATTACTAATATAGCATTAAAACAAATTTTATAACAGTTTGGATCCTACTGCCATATTATCGGAGAAGTATAATCTCTTTTTATTATTAGACAAAAAAGTATGGCTTTGATAGTATTAAATATGTTTTACTCGTTAACATAACGAGCATTTTAATTATAATGCAGTGAGTATTGATTTTTTTTCACTTATTCTGTTATATATTCTTCACTTATTCGGTTATAATTTAATTATAGAAAAATAGGATACATTGCCCTTTTAAAAAAAAAAGGGGCAAAAAATGGTGGTACGCTGGAGGTCAGTTACTGGGTCCATAGCGGCGAAGGGAGCAGCGGCCCGTTTTCCTTCCACCGTCGAGAGCGAGAGGTATTCGCTGCTCTGTGAAGCCAGCCTCACGCGGTTCCCTCTTCTTCAAGAGATCAAAAGAGCCTGGCCTACGCCCGGCCCGCAAAAATCACTGCCCAACTTGGAACGGGCGGGTCCAGCGTTGAGCGCCCATGCGCCCGAACCCAGTAACGTGGAACAGCGTTCACACCACTTTAAAGCCCCGCTCGGTTACAAGCTCACGCTACTAAGCTCAGCGAGGGGTGGATCGTGATACTCTTATTTAAAGCCATCGTATTCAAGTTCCTAAGCAATGTGGGACTAAATGAAACACCCCGCTGTCTCAGAGGTTCCATCTCCCCACAATAAACATGAATCCCCGCCAAATTCTGATTCCATTAAAGGCATCAAGAGATTATTAATCTCCTCACTCTATTAAGAAAGGGCAGAACATGGGCATGTCTTACTTTTGAAAGAGCACGCCATTACGCCATAAAATTCAGTCCTGTTAATGGAGTTTTGCCTGGGTCCTATTTTGCAACCACGGTATCCGATGCTAACCTACTGATCTCCCTTGTTGAGATATGGACCTTACCCTTCAGCAGAGGAGCCATGGCTGATTCTTCCTCTAATGGCGCAGTAAGACGATGTTTAGTGGCTCTCTTTCTGAGATGGGAACACATTCGTTCTTAGAGAGACAAGGCTTCAAGAAAAACACTCTCCTCCTAAGTGAGCAAAGATGCTAGTGGCATTTCCCCATGGTATGAACTCTATTTATAACATCCAATTATCTTCCCTACGTTGTGCAAATTGAGCTGATTTTTTTCATTGAGAAAAATTCTGCATTTGTCCTCTTATATGAATTGATTTTTTTTTTTTGGTGAACTTCTGATGCCTGTCAAAAGTTTACCACTGATTTTTGTTTGTTGACTGTTGTTCTGTGGTAGGAGGAACTTGATGAATGTTCTTGATTTTCTCAAGAAGCCCAATGCGAGTGAGCTCGTCTCTGGAACCAAAAATCGGGTGAACTTACATGACAAGTTCAGGACTGCCATTGAAGCGGCTTTTCCGGGAACCATTGATCAGCTCATATCTGTTGCCCAAAAGAAGATGATGGCTCAGCAAAAGAAGCAGAGCTTCTGGGAATCAGCCACTGATGCCAATGCTGAAGGTTTCAAATTTTCTTTCTAAACCTCTCACTATTCCAGAACTATGAAAGAGAGAATTGGAAGCTTGCTTCTCGTCTGCCACTATTACATCATCTGAAAATCACCACTGAGATTGCCTACTTAGGGGGAGCTATTTCTAACCTATTCATCATTTTGAGCTACTGGGGATGAAGAGTTGGGTGCTACCGTCTCACCTTTGTCGCCACATGTATCCTAAAAGCTGGTAGGAATCAGCGTTAGCGCTAGTGGAGGAGTTTTCAAGTGTTTTCTTGCTCCCCTAGTCTAGACATCGATCAGCACCAGAAAGAAGTCTTGGAAGCTAGCTTCTCAGATGCATGTCCGATCTGCAAACCTATGGTGTTTGAAGGCAAAATTTTCTGTCTGATGTATGAACCATATCTTCGATTAGGCGTTTCCCCCTTTTCTGATGTATTAACCATCTTATTGGTTGTTGAATAATTACATTTTTGTCCGATTAGTTTGGTTTATGCTGTTCTGAATATTTCTTTTGTTATTCTCGGAAGATATTGTTTTTGGAAGTAATGCCTGGAGGAACATATTATTTATGTTTTATTTCTCTTCTACTCGAGATGTATAGAATGAGAAAAAGGGAAGAATGGCTTTGGCTGCTAATTTCAGATTATCATTAGCCAAGTGATGGGACTTGTTGAATCGATTTACAACTTTTCTTGTGCTCGACTCTGGTTCATGTGTATGGGGGCAGTCAGTAGTTGATGTCCTTGTGCGCTCTTGCCATGTCTATTAGTCGGCTGGTGATGTAGGTGCCTGCTCGTGTATAGAAATACAGGTGCATATATGTGATTCCAGAGAAGTATTCTGAGCAATTTCGTATGCATATATGTGATTCCAGAGAAGTATTCTGAGCAATTTCTTATGCATATGACGCTGCTTTCAACTACATAAATGACTTGTTGAATCATAGTGCAACTTTTCTTGTACTACTGACTCTGTTAGTTGTTACGTGGTCGTGGATCTTGATGTCTGTGCATGTGTATTAATATGGTCATGTGGAGCAGTATATGCATGCATATAGAATTATAGACGCGCATATGTTGTAGTGATTCCAGAATTGAAGTATTCATAGTGGTGATTTCGTGTCAAGCTGCTTCTGACAGCCAAAGAAACTCTGGAAGAAAAATTTATGAAATTATCTAGAAAACTCTGTATTTTGTTTGTCAGATATTCTGCAACATTGAGTTTTCTGTGATTCTTAAAGTATCTCTGAGCACTGATGACACTGAAGAAGGTATGCACATATTCAATTCACAATCATCAGTGTATATATACAGTGTTATCAGTTCTGATGGTGATGAGTTAGGGCTCGCCGCAGATTTTGACACTGTCAGCATCACAGTCATCCTCAAACTAAATATCGATTGGAATCAACTCCTATTGAAATGGACATATATGAACTGAATGCATTTATAACATTTGTGAATCCTTCGTCATTCCAAAGAACTCAGTTGAAATCTGTGTGTTGGTAATGCTATCCATATCCGATCCAAATGCACACCATCAAGAGATAAATGGAAGCAGGGGAGACAGAATGCTGGTGTTTACCGACTATGTGAATCAAGTTTAATAATAGAAAACATCAAGGCAACAATGGTAATGATTTATGCCAGGAAAGATGTCAGTTTGTTGATCATTGACCATGAGCATTGACAGTAAGTGCTACACATTGGGCACTAGTGGAAGTTGTTGATATCACCTGTTTTATGAATATTGAAATTCAATTCACTCAAGAAATAAGAAGTGAATAGAAGAATGAAAGAGAGAATCAAGCATAGTTTCAGTTTTTTTATTTAAAAAAAAAAAAATCTTAACAAATAAGGTGGATAACTCCCACACCAAGTAGTCAAATAGAAGAGGAAATTCCTGAAATGTAGCATGCTTGCCTTGGAACATGATGATAAGGTAAATGGTTTACCAACTCTACTGGTTCCTTTTTCGCTAAGCACTTAGGTCATAATTATTACTTTTCACACGCTTTAAAGTAGTAGCGGACTAAACTGTTTAGTTTTGTGTGTTTGTATCCATCTTCTTGTATTTGTATCCACATTCAATTGCTTTCTAGCACAGCGCAAAATTTGGAGTAAATCACCTTTTGCAACTACATTAAATGCACTTCCGTACAAAATATGACAACCTATCATCAGGGTGGACACATTTTAGGTTTTTGAACATTTTAATTTATTAATCAAAAGAGGGAAAATTGCACATAGAGAGTAATTTGGAGGAAAATTGAAGATCGGTTAAGTTATTTTCCTCCAAATAAATTGACCAGGATTAATCTCACGATATCTCCTCTCTTTCTTTTTGCCTTATCTTTCTCATATTTTGTTGTTCTAAGTTTTCTCCCTCCTCTTTTTCTTCTTATATTTTTTTCAGTTCTTCCTCTTCCTTATCCAATTGGTCTTGAGAGATCGCGACGAAGATGATTTCTTGATGTGTTTAGTTTTCAGTAATAGCGCTTAAGCTACGACAATCCAGTTGAATGATGGTTAACCCCATGAATCTCTCAAAAATGAAGTTTGTACGTCACTCGAGCTTCCTCTTCTCAACCTAAATTTAAGGTACAAATTTGCTCGAGTTATGGTTTTCTCCATCATCAATGATAAAAACTTAGAGTACATGTATCAAGTGTGTTGTTCATATAAGTCACGAGCGGCCCATATGTATGTTGGCATTAGTACTGCTTCATCCTCTCAACTTGCTAGAGAAACCTATCAAAAATAAGCAATTTGTCCACCCTTGTGTTCAGCGGTCTACATTTCTTAATACTCTCAGTTGTCTGAACTATATATGAATCTGTCCACCAATATAATAGTATGTCTACTTTTAAATGATGTCTCCTTTTAGCTCACTTCGCCTATATTATATTATGTTCATATTTATCTAAATATGATTACTTTTATCTCAATCTGATTATCTCTATATGAACATATCCGCCTGACTCCCTCAAAATGTCATAAGAAGGAAGCTATAGTATGGGAGTGTTTGTTTTGAGCCGCAACCCGTAAAATTGCAAGTCGTAAAATCTCTTTTTCATTTTTCGTTGTTTGAACAACTTGCAAAATGACCACCCTCATTTTCCCATTTGAAATTACTTTAGTTAATTTTGTGGTCATGTAAATCCCATTTTGCACCCATATTTTTTCGCTTGCAACTGCTACAGTTAATTTTATGGTCATGTAAATCTCACTTGTAGTCCAAAAATGTTACTTGATAATTAATATATAATTTAATATTATTAAATATTTAAATTTTAAAATATTTTAATAGAACTTAATTTTTATTTAATAATTTAAAAATTTTAACATTTTTTTATTATTTTTAATTGTTTTAATATTTAATATTCACTACATTAAATTAATATTTTATTTAATATTTTTTATTATATTAATATTTGAAATCAAATTTCTTAATATTAATATTTCAATATTTTATTAATATAACAATATTATGTTTAATATAAAATTATTATATATTTAATTTTATTAATTTATAATATAGATTATTAAATTATTAATATTATAAGTACTTTATTATTATATTAATATTTTATTATATGTAGTATTAAAATTATAGTTTATTTTTTTAATTTTATAATTTTATAATATTACATTAAAAGTATAATAAAAATTTAATATAATAATAATATTTTATTGTTTTCTTAAGATTTTCTTAATATTTATATTTTATTAGTTAAAATTTTATTAGTATTCTTTAAATTTTCTTAAATTTTATAGTTATTTGCTTAGTTAACATTTTATTAATATTTTATTAATTATATTAATATTTATTAATATTATTATAAATAACATATTAATATTATTAATATTTTTCTTAAATTTATTAATACATTTTAATTTTCTTAATAATATTTGTAATATTTAAATCATTCCTACAGTTATTTTTGTGCTATACTTTTCTACTTACACTTTTACATTACCCACCAAACACCGTAAAGCAATGTAGTTCCCACTTACACTTTTATATTACGAATTAAAAATTATAAAACACAACATATTTTTTTATTTATACTCTCATAATATCAGTCAAATATCGTCAAACATAATATATTTTCTATGCTACAGTCTTTTTTTTTTTCTTTTTTTCATTATATGATTTACTATTCGTGACCAATTGTAGCAAAACAAGTATGTGTTATATCCAAAAAGACCCCTCTTCTCTCGTATAGGAACTTTGTTTAATTTGCAGTTTGCCCCCAAAATCCAGATCATACCCCGTCACCTAAATTAGGTTTAACGTCCTCTGGGCTCTCTTGTTTCTCCGCCGTTCTTCAATGCCTCCCATCACTAGGCTGCTGCTCCTTCTCTACTCCACAAGAAATGCCCAGCGCCTTCCTCCCTCGAAAAACAAAATCATCAAGAAAAAGAAACCAAGGTGAAATTTCCTCTCCAAATCTCCCAAAACCCTAAACCCCCAAATTTTTCAACAAGATGAAGCATCATCATCATCATCAGAAGCGGGAAATGAGGTTGGTTTCAAGCTAAAGTGCTCATCTTGCTCCCAAACCCTCACCATCCAGCCCCTCGGCAACCTCCTTCTCGCCGACTCCTCCTCCAACATCCGCAGCCCCGGCATGGGCTCCCTCTGCGTCCTCTCCGACGACCTCCTCCTCGACCGCCTCTCCCTCCTCGACCCCGCAGGCCTCTCCCTCCTCTCCGCCGCCAGCAAAGCCTTCTATGTCTTCGCCACCCATGACCCCCTCTGGCGCCCCCTCGTCTTCGACCGCCTCGCCGGAGATTTCGTCTTCTCTGAATCCTGGAGGAACACTCCTCCCCTCTCGCTCCGGCACCATCACTGCTTCTTACACCGGCGGCGGCGGCCTCGGCATCAGGAACTTCTACTCGGATTACCTTTTTCAGAGCTGGCTCTGCGCTAATCATGAGATGAAGCCGGAGTGGCTATCCAGGGATAACATCCAGCGTAGGAGAGGGATTTCCGTTGAGGAGTTTGTTACTTGCTTTGAGGAACCGAACAGGCCGGTGCTTCTCGGGGGAAATGGAGCAGGAAGCATTCGGTTCGGGTTTGTGGGGATGTTGTTGGGCCCGTGGAGATGCAGCCGCTGTATTTGTTTGAGGTGAGAGTTGAGGTATTTATATTTTAACACGCCGCTGGCAGGTCGAGTAACCTTTTCATGAGCCAAAACTCTATCATTTTTGTTTCAACTGTGCTTTTTAAGGGTTCGCTGAGAATTGAAAATGTATTGCTCTGATACCATAGGTTCCATGCACAATTAAATGTCTTACACATGAAAACATAAAAGAAATTAAGTTATAATTATTATGTGCTAAATAAATAAAAAGACATTAAAAAATACATTAACACAACAAATTAAGTCAAAAAAAGTTGTCGTAAACTCTATTTGCTAGTAACAAATATTCATAAGATAAAATTGTATAAACGACACGTAATAGAAAGCGTTTATACTCGGGAGTGATGGAGTCTATACAAATTTTATCGTTGCCTTGATCTCCCCAACTCTTTCCTAAAAAATCCTTTATAATTCAGTAGTTAATACATTTTTCTTTGTCGTGATCAAAACCTACAACCATCATGACATGCAACGATGAATCATGCTCTACTTAACATGGTTGCTAGGTTGAACTATTAGAGACTGGAGGCAATTTCTTTCTTATGTATATCTCTTTTTTCATTACTACTAAATAGATCAGCAACATCCAAAGTTACAACTATAGAGAATTGACTTAACGAGCAACTTGAGTTTGTCTTCATGATCTTCATTTTTATTACTCAACTCGGCGAATTTTTTTAATTTTTATCACCTTAGTAGACTCATCACGAGCCTTGCAGGCTTATCTGCTGACTAAGTTTGAAAACGGATAATCTTCCTCATGTCTAACTCTCTTATCCGTCATGTATTTTAATCTTTTTTAATTATACTCGCGTACAAACCAACCATCATATCGAGCACATGTTCTTTTCCATCTTTCTTAGGTCTATGGTTGACGCAGTCAATGAGTTTTTTAGACGAAGGTTTAAACTCTGTCTTTGCACCAATCATATTGCCATGTGATTGGTGCAATTATGTGGTTGGTGCAAAAATAGAGTTTAAACTTTCGTATCAAAAACTCATTGATTGCGTCAACCCCAGGCCGAGGAAGGATGAAAAATAATGTCGCTGATATGATTGGTTTATACGCAAGTATAATTAACTAAGAGTTCGAATACATGATGGATAAGAGAGTCAGTCATGAGAAAGATAATATGTTGTCAGATCAATCAACAAAGGAGCCTACAACTCTTGAGATGAGTTTACTAAGGTGGTAAAAATTAAAAGATTTAACGAACTGAGTGACAAAGGTGAATATCATGAGGACAAACTCAAGTTGCTCGTTAAATCAATTCTCTGTAACTGCAACTTTAGAAGTTGATAGTCTGTTTATGAGTCTTGAAAAGGATATATAAATTGGAAAGAAGTTGCCTCTACCTCATGATAGTTCGACCTTGCAATCATATAAGATAGAGGATGATTTGCAGATGTATTACATGATTGTTATGGGTTTTGATCACGACAAAGAAAGGGGTATCAACTACTGGATTATAAAAATTCTTGGGGGAGAGTTGGGGAGACAAAGGTTACGATAATGTTGCATGGATTCCAGCATTCCTCCTCGGCATGGACGCATTTTTATCACGTGTCGCTTATCCAATTTTATCAGATAAATGTTTGTTAGCATCAAATAGAGTTTATGACAACTCAATTTAACTTAATTTGGTGTGTCGATGTAATTTTGAGGTCTTATTGTTTATTTAGCACATTATACTTGTCTAACTTATTTTTTTATGTTTTCATGTGAAACACATTTAATTGTGTATATAATATATGGTATCAGAGCAATTCAGGTTTAATTCCCATCGGGTGTGCATTAAAAAGCGGATTTAAAATAAAAAAATAACGATACCGCGAAAAGCCAAGTTTCGGCCCACTAAAAGGGCGTTCGACCTGCGGGGGTGTGTTAAAATATAAATACATCAACCCTCACCTCAACTTCAGAATTTTGGTGCAGTGGCATAAACTTTAGTAGTTTCATGTGGACCTGAATTTGACGTCAGCCTGGAATGCGGTGATCAAGGGGTCGAAGAAGTGGGCGATGTTCCCACCGAAGGTGGTGCATCCGAGCCTGGATGGGGTGGAGGTTGAGCCCGGTGTCCATTATTGAGTGGTTCATGAATTTTTGTGGGGGCATGTAAGGATTGCAACGGAGGCCTGTTGAGTGTGTGTGGAAGGCGGGGGATGCGGTCTTTGTGCCCAATGGATGGTGGCATTTGGTGATCAATCTCGAGGATTCTATTGCCGTCACCCAGAATTATGTTGGCAGGTGAGAATTCTCTATGATGTATCCGTAACTTCTCATTTTGGTTTTGTTCTTAATTATTGTTCTCATTAGTAAAAATTTGGTGCTGTCTGTTCGGCAAAGAAATAAGTTACTGCACAAATACTCAGTTTTGTTCAAGTGCCTGTCAACCTGTGCATTGGAAGTTTTTCCTAAATTTGTTCCTTCAAGTATTTGAAATTAATTGTAAAATATCTATAAATGAGTGAGTATTGAAGGAAATGATTCTCTTTTGAGAGGAACGTGGCATCATAAACAGTGTCACATCGTAACAATAATAATTTTCTTATCACATTTCATGAAATTGCCTTGTTTGTCCAACTAAGGCTACAAATTATGGTGTAGTAGCATAGGAATGCGCAGGACTCGCTGAAAAATCACCTTGGGGCTTAGTGTATCTAACATAGGTTGCACGGAGGCCACTTATTTAGTAAACTCAATACTAGAAAATCACCTCACTTCATACTGAACTTTTGAGGTTTTTAACACTTCACAAACTTCCACTTTTGACTTTTGAATACACTTACCAGTTACTAATATACATTTCAATTTGAATAATATATGTCATTTACAAAATTTAAGTTCACATGCTTAAAATACTTTAATTAGAAATTCTCAAATCACGTGATAAGTATCACCATTTTAAATCTCGGCCGATATACCGGTATATCGGCCGAGATACCAGTATTTTATCCAAAATGAGATGATACGTGCAAAATTTTATCGGATATCATTTTGGACCGATATGAGCCGATATATCGTCACGTGGCGGATATATCGGCCGATATCCGAGATGAATATATCCGATATATCGCCACGTGACGCATTTGATGAGCTTTTACAAACGCATTTGAGGAGCTTCTACAAAATTTAAGTATCTCCATGACCCTAAACTTACTTTAAGTAGTTTCATATGATTTATGTAGGCAATCACATGTATATTCTTCATTCGGTATGACGTCCGGTATTTAGAACAGCATCGCGATATATCACCCGATATCTGGTATGTAATTTTGCCGACCGATATATCACTGATATCCGATATTTAAAACATTGATAAGTATGGATAATCACAAACTATTAATAAAATATAATTTCAAATTTCACTGGCTGATATAACATCTTTAAATTATAATCTTTCAAAGAAATACACTTGGTAAGCATGTATGTTTATTAAACTCATAAGCTATTATCTAATAAAAAACTTTGTCTTTTGACATTGAAATAAAAGCATACGGTGATTGCGTAGGAAAATCTTTTAAATCTTTCATATGTCAAATGCAATCAGCAACCACAACTAATTATTTATCTGGTTTCAAATTTTTAATAATTGAAAATAAAACTACGAAGGATATTAGCAACTAAGAAGCTTAATTTTATAATTTGAAGAGATTTTTGAAAATGCTAGTAAGGTAGAAAAGTCTGCGCACACCAGGGTTGAAATTCCAAGTTAACTTGCCCAACGAATTGTTCCAATCACTTCAAACAATTCCTAATAATATACCAAAAAGTCCATTGATGTTATGTCAAGATTTAATGCATTACATATGATTCTTATGGGGCTAGATCAGTGAAGTACTCTAGAAATAGTTTTAGAAATGCTTATAGCAGTTTAGGAAATTTTTTAATTTTTATGTATGTTTAGTAAGTAGGTACAAGTTTTAGATGCTAAAGTAAAAAAAAAAAAACATATCAGGGACTAAGATGGATTTTATTTTTTTAATATAACACGTGGGCATAACAACCCATGTGACTGTTTTCTTTTATAATTAAATGGGACTATTTTGGCTCCAAACTGAATTTTACCCATTTTTTCTCATTGCTCTTCTTTCCTCTTCATCTGAACGCAAATTTGGGTTCTAATCCATCCTATATCTCACCTAACAAGATCCAAAAGACAGAGAGAAGTTTAAAGGTGATATTTACGTCTTCCGATCTTTCTTTTTCCTTTTCTTTTGCTGCTACTTTTCTTCTTTTCTCTTATCCTTACTTTGATGCATATGAGAAACAACGATGATTTGTGAAAAAAAAAAAACTGTCAGGAAGCTGTCTAGCCTCCGTCTATTGGCATGATCTTCCCCATGATCTAAGATGGTTGGCCACACATCTTCTTTGATGATGGGTGATGTGGAGCCGTCAAATATACATTAGGAGTTGATTTGCCTTGTCTCTTAAGGATTAGGATTAGAATTAGGATAGTATTTTCCAAAAAAAAAATTTGTTAGAATATTGTATATCTTTATTTTATGGCTTATAGTTTTAATTTGATTTGGAGATTAGATAAGTCGAAAGGTCATGCTATTTTATTTAGTAGTGGTTGGTTATTTGATATTTGATTTTGTTTGGTCAGATTAGATTCTTTTCCCCCTCTGCAGTTAAGTATGGAGGTCTAATATAACATAGAGTTGCTGTAATCAGAATCATCAGCTTTTGATGAATGAATGAATTTTATTATTGTCATATTGATATAGAGCTAAGTTCATTGCTTCCTTCTTGCTCTCATCTTTCCTTATGTTTGACTAAATTTCTTCTTTCCTTGGTTTGTTTCTGTACTGTTCTGCATTATGGCCTTCTACATCAACTTCACTTGATTCAATGCAAGCTTCCTCATTGAGTCGCTTCACTCATGAGCCTTCTTTTGCAACATTTCTTTCATTGCCTTCCGTGTGCCACAGTAATTACAATATGAAACCTTTCACATATTTCTGTGTTCTTTCTATACGACCATGTCTTCTTACTGACAACCTAGCCTCAATTATGAGCATGGACCTGAGTATTATGATCTACAACCACATATTTTACAACGTTGAATTCAGCAAGAGATTTTGCAAATTTATCAGTCTCAATAATCATGCCAAACACAATGATTAGATGATGAACTTTTGAAGAGAATTGGAGATTTTGCTAAGCAAAAAGTGCAACATAAAGACAGTGACTGCTCCGCAGGATAAATTAGACAAAAAATTGTTGAAGTTTGCAAAATATTAACAAGCAACTGTATTATACTCTGTTAAAATCGATGACCTTTCGATAAACATAAATTTATAACTGGAAGAGATCATCGACTAACCAAAAAGAAAAAAAATAGTGCTAGGGTGAATGAGAATGTTGGCTTAATGCAAGGATAGATATATTCAACAAATCAACCATATGATTCCTCAATTGTTGTCACTTGCCAGGACAACAAAAATAATATGTTTGTGCCCTTATCCTCTATACTGAAACCTCAGCCATCAACAAGTGCCTCTAATTATTTGCATGTTCAATCAGCATAAATAGCATAGAGATATAATACAACAAGAAAAGCTGGATCCTGCAATTTGTACTTCAAAAATTGTGTTAAGGCCAGTAATCATCTTAGTAGTGTTGCAAATGGATCAGATACACAGCAGATGTATTACTGTATCTGCATCTGTTTTCTTTAGCAAATACTAATTCAGGTGCAGACATTCCAACTCACTAACCATATTAGTTGGACACAAATTTGGACTCAGATCAGATTCTAATATTTGTCAGATATTTAGAGAATATGAATTTTACAAATAGAGAAAAAATGAGTTATATCATTAATATTGTTTTATGTGAAAATAGAAAATCAGATATGTAGCAGATTATCCTTATTTCAACCCTCTACAATTCATGTTTCTAAATATAAGCCAGGCCATGTTTATGGTTCAAGATCCAGTTGCACTGCCACCGTTAACACGACCGTTTATAGTTGCGAACCAACCCCCATTTTTGCCATGTCTTCTTTCATAGGCAATCGAGCATAAGCTCAATCATGAACCTGAAATCATAGAGATTGGTTCGGATTATTGTAACTATTTCCACAGCCATCTGCTATATGGTCAATTTCTGTTCCATTTTTACCTTGCGAGTGAGATGCCTTATCAATTAGTGATTGCAAAAGATAAGTTGCGAGCAAACATATTATAGAAGAATTAGTGAAGAAAAAAGTACGTCAGGTCCTTTTTTTTAGACTTGTCAACAGGAATGTCTCCTTCAAGAGGGGGAGAATTAATGTAGAGCTGCTTGATCCACATTAAAAATGTACCTTATCTCTTAAGGATAATATCGTATTGGTTACCACAAAACCAAATACGATATCGCCGATACATATTGGCATCGGACGATAAACCATGTCCAAGTAAGACAATGTTTAGTGGCTCTCTTTCTGAGATGGGAACACATTCGTTCTTAGAGAGACAAGGCTTGAAGAAAATCATTCTCCGCCTAAGTGAGCAAAGATGCTAGTGGCATTTCCCCATGGTATGAACTCTATTTATTGTTGGAAAGAGAGAATATTGCTAAGGAAGTTGACATGAATCGTCGAGGGGTCGTCGAGTGATCGCCAAGGAAGTCGACGACGAAGACGAAGGGAAACAGCAACAGAAGAAAGCAGCAGCAGCAGAACAGGCTTAGCGGTCGACTGGGCCGGTCGACCGCACATGCACAACGTGCACAGGGTCAGAGAGCGGTCGACCGCCCGGTCGACCGAAATGCCTGACTGTAAGTGCCCAACTCTTTGTTGTTTTCGGGCGACCGACCGGTTGACCGAGGTGGAGGTCGGTCGACCGGACCGGTCGACCGACAATCGAGTTTGGCGGAAATCTGCTGTTCCGAAAATCTGGGTATTTACGGGCTGCTATTGTTTTCTAGGGTTAAGAATCTTGTAGAAGATCCTTGAGAAGAAACTGCTGGAGCTCTCTTGCATTCAAAGAGGCTGCTAGCAATTGTAATCTTCTTCCAAAGTAATTATATCTCTCTCTGATTGCCCCGAGGACGTAGGCGTTCAGGCCGAACCTCGTTAAAGTTGTTGTTTGCATTTTGTGCTATCTTCTGGTGATTATTTGTGCTGTTTGGGTGTTCTTTGTGCTTGGAGATTTGTGAGATCCTCTGTTGGTTGTTGTCATCGGCGCACAACAAGTGGTATCAGAGCTTCCAGGTTGCGCTTGGGATTTCTGAGGATTCGAAGGGCTTGAGATCTGATCCGGTGGAGATCGTGTGTCGATCTCAGATCAGAGGTATTGGTGTTCGAGGAGATCGTGTGTCGATCTCAGAAGGACGCAAGGAGGGCTCGTTGAATCTGTGGTGGAGTAGATCCGGTGAGAAACTCAATCTAGGGTTTCAAGGGACAGGTAAAAATTCAATTTTTATCTGAGTAGAGATCTATTTCCAGTTGGTTGTTCTTCCGCATAGATAGAGGATCAGAAATCTCAATGGCAGAGGAAAGTACTTCGGTTAAGACCATGCATCCTCATCCGAGGATCGACGTGGTAAAGTTCAATGGTATAAATAACTTCGGGATGTGGAGATGTGAGGTTATGGATGCGCTGAATGCATCGAACCTCGAGGATACTCTCCTATTGGAGAAGAAGAAGAGCACGACCACTGATGGAGAGTGGGCGAAGATGAACAGGTCGGTATGTGGCTTTATACGTTCATGTTTGTCGCAAGACATAAAATATCTTGTGCAACATGAGACGTCAGCGAAGAAACTGTGGGATACCCTTGAGAAGAAATACCTCACGAAGAGTGTTGAATCCAGGTTGCAGCTTAAGAGTAAGCTGTACCAGTTTCGGATGAAGAAGGGGAGCACAATGAATGAGCACATCAACCGATACACAAAGCTTCTTACAGATCTGATAAACGTGGATGTCGTGGTAGAAGAGGAAGACAAGACGGTTATTCTCCTGAACTCACTCCCACCGGAGGAGTATGAGACATTCACTATGATGTTTATCAATGGTAGGCAGACTTTGGACTACCATGAGGTGTCATCTGCACTGATAAGTTATGAGACAAGGAAGAAGGAGAGACATCCTTCTCAGTCAAGCTCATCGGCGGAGGCATTAGAAGTAAGAGGCAGGGGCTCATTGCGGAAGGGCAAGGAGGTTAGAGGAAGATCGAAATTCAGGCCGGGGTTCAGAAATCTGAAAAAGGAATCAGTGTGCCTTATGCAAGGAACTAGGACACTGGAAAGTAGAATGCCCGAAGGCCAAAGATAAGAAGGTGGAGTCAAAGACCGAGGCGAATCTCGCACGGGCAGATAGATCGGATGATGACTCATCGGTGTTCTCTCTCTCAGTTACTACCCCTACTGTTAGTGACTTAGATAGTGCTGAGTGGATCTTGGATAGCGGAGCCACCTATCATGTGTGCCCGAACAGGGCCTGATTTTCTAGCTTTGAGAAGTTGGATGGATGTTACACGGTCATGGGGGATGACCATCCGTGTAATATTGAAGGGATGGGTACAGTTCGCATCAAGATGGATGATGGGATAGTTCGAGAGTTGAAGGAGGTGAGGTATGTACCTCAGCTCAAAAGGAATCTTATCTCAGCTGGCACTTTGAAAGCATCGGGCATGGTGATATCTGTTCGAGATGGCGATCTCAGGATGATCAAGGGCTCGATGGTGGTGATGAAGGGCATCCGCCGAGGAAACTTCTACTACTTGAAGGGTAGTACGATTACAGATCAGGTGGAGACTTCGAGTTCTTCAGATGTTGGTGGCCCGGAGGTCTGGCAGGGAAAGGTCGGACAGGAGGAAGAAGAATCTTTGCAAGCTCCTGCAAAGAAGGAAAGGGAAGGTGCTGCTACCTGCAATTTGGAAAGTGGACACAGCGTTCTGGACAAGAAGAAGGTGAGATTCAGCACCAGTACTCACCACAATGAAGGTCTTCTTGATTGTGTTCACATGTGCATTTGGGGACCTGCTAAGAAGGCATCG
The DNA here is from genome assembly GCA_038442645.1 of Agave tequilana. NCBI lineage: Eukaryota > Viridiplantae > Streptophyta > Magnoliopsida > Asparagales > Asparagaceae > Agave > Agave tequilana. The sequence goes on from JAVJIF010017549.1 coordinate 56,266, forward strand.
CTTGGAGGTCACAGGTACTTTGTCTCATTTATTGATGGTTCATCTAGGCAGGTTTGGATATATCCTATGAGACAAAGGGGTGAAGCCCTAGATGTGTTGGTGAAGTGGAGAGGAAGAATGGAGAGGCAGATAGGTAGGAAGATAAAGGAGCTTCATATTGGTAATGTTGGAAAGGACATGTACCAATTCCTACGATTTGGTTAGAACACAGGTATTGCAACTCACTTCACAACAGGTACAGATGGGTTGGCTAAAGAAGTGATCCGTCCCTTACTGGAGAAGGTTCGGAGGTTGTTGTCTAACGCAGGATTAGACAGGTCGTTTTGGGCTGAGGCGACCGAGTATGCTAGCCATCTCATGAACAGATCGACTGCGATTGGAGGTAAAGCTCCGCTGGAAATTTGGTCTGGGAAAGCTGCTCAAGATCATTGTTTGCTGTTGGAGTTTGAAAGTCCGGCCTACTTCCTTGCCAAGAATGGCAAGGTGAATCCACGAGCAAAGAGGTTTGTCTATTTGGGTGTCAAGGGAAACAGCTACAGGTTGTGGGACCCCGAAGAGAAGAAGATCGTGATGAGCAGGCATGTCACTTTTGGAGAGACTTCAATGTCGAAGTCCACCGTCTCTCAGCAGGTAGAGAGGATGAAGACCAAGGAAGGATCGCAGTGGGTGGAGGTTGATGATACTCCATCATCTCCAGTTGGTTCGACATTAGGGGAGACTTCATCGGAGGTGACACAGGGTGGAGATCATGATACAAAGGTTGATGCTGAACAGGTTGACGACATTGTTGAGAATGTCGAGTTGTTTGCAGCTATAGGAACAAAGGTGAAACCACGCTTGTGGGGAAAGAAGCATGAATCTCAAGCTTGTGATCGTGACAAGCTGAAGTTGAAGGCCGTTGTTCTCCATGATGGTCGGGAAGAGGTTCATATGACTCGGTCAGACAGGTTCACTGCTGCAAATAGAGGTACCAGTGCTTGAGCTTGATGAAACTCATCTTAAATGAACTACGGTTGGCTTGATCCTTTTGGGCAAAGATACGTAGGCAGCCGTAAAGGCGCAGCCATTTGGTGATGCAACTCTTATGGAGCTATTTGGGTTCTCGAGAAGCTGTTTGGATCTTCACGTAGAGGTGAAGAGTTGTGGCCGTTTGGAGCTTCACGTAGAGGTGGAGAGGCTTCACGTAGAGGTGAAGCGTTGTGGCCAGTTGGACTTCACGGAGAGGTGAAGTGTTGTGGTCTTGATGAACAGGTGATCTTCCGGAGAGATGTTGAGCTTGCATAAGGAGTGATGTGCATCCAGTTGAAGCCGATGAATGTTTGGTGGGCTCTACACAAACTTGGTGGACCGTCAGTGGAAGACAGGAAGACTAGATAGAGCTGGTCAGTTGGAGAGTCAGTGTTGACTCGTGAGGAAGTCTTCGTGAGGTCGTGAAGTTGCGGAGTAGAAGCCATGTTGGTAATCGGCATGTATGGAAATTCTTCTAAGGTGAAGTATATGGAAGGCATGCGTGGTGCGTTCCAGTGGATAGCTGAGCTAAAGATTCCAAGCCGAGATCGTGTGTCGATTTCGCCGAGATCGTGTGTCGATTTCGTCCGGTGCGCGCAAGCCGAGATCGTGTGTCGATTTTGCCGAGATCGTGTGTCGATTTCGCCAGGTGATAGACTAGGGTACGTTGGAGATCGGCTCAGATTTGAAAAATCTTCATCGAGGTGGAGAATTGTTGGAAAGAGAGAATATTGTTAAGGAAGTTGACATGAATCGTCGAGGGGTCGTCGAGTGATCGCCAAGGAAGTCGACGACGAAGACGAAGGGAAACAGCAACAGAAGAAAGCAGCAGCAGCAGAACAGGCTCAGCGGTCGACCGGGCCGGTCGACCGCACATGCACAACGTGCACAGGGTCAGAGAGCGGTCGACCGCCCGGTCGACCGAAATGCCTGATTGTAAGTGCCTAACTCTCTGTTGTTTTCGGGCGACCGATCGGTCGATCGAGGTGGAGGTCGGTCGACCGCACCGGTCGACCGACAGTCGGGTTTGGGCGGAAATCTGCTGTTCCGGAAATCTGAGTATTTACGGGCTGCTATTGTTTTCTAGGGTTAAGAATCTTGTAGAAGATCCTTGAGAAGAAACTGCTGGAGCTCTCTTGCATTCAAAGATGCTGCTAGCAATTGTAATCTTCTTCCAAAGTAATTAAATCTCTCTCTGATTGCCCCGAGGACGTAGGCGTTGAGGCTGAACCTCGTTAAAATTGTTGTTTGCATTTTGTGCTTTCTTCTGGTGATTATTTGTGCTGTTTGGGTGTTCTTTGTACTTGGAGATTTGTGAGATCCTCTGTTGGTTGTTGTCATCGGCGCACAACGTTTATAACATCGAATTATCTTCCCTATGTTGTGCAAATTGAGCTGATTTTTTTCATTGAGAAAATTTCTGCATTTGTCCTCTTATATGAATTGATTTTTTTTTTTTTTCATTGAGGAAATTGCTTCTCGTCTGCCACCATCAAATCATCTGAAAATCACACCACTGAGACTGCCTACTTTGGGGGAGCTATTTCTAACCTATTCATCATCATTTTGAGCTACAGGGGATGAAGAGTTGGGTGTTACCGTCTCACCTTTGTCGCCACATGTATCCTAAAAGCTGGTAGGAATCAGCGTTAGCGCTGGTGGAGGAGTTTTCAAGTGTTTTCTTGCTCACCTAGTCCAGACATCGATCAGCACCAGAAAGAAGTCTTGGAAGCTAGCTTCTCAGATGCATGTCCGATCTGCAAACCTATGGTGTTTGAAGGCAAAATTTTCTGTCTGATGTATGAACCATATCTTCGATTAGGCATTTCCCCTTTTCTGATGTATTAACCATCTTATTGATTGTTGAATAATTACATTTTTGTCCGATTTAGTTTGGTTTATGCTGTTCTGAATATTTCTTTGTTATTCTCGGAAGATATTGTTTTTGGAAGTAATGCCTGGAGGAACATATTATTTATGTTTTATTTCTCTTCTACTCGAGATGTATGGAATGAGAAAAAGGGAAGAATGGCTTTGGCTGCTAATTTCAGATTATCATTAGCCAAGTGATGGGACTTGTTGAATCGATTTACAACTTTTCTTGTGCTCGACTCTGGTTCATGTGTATGGGGGCAGTCAGTAGATGATGTCCTTGTGCGCTCTTGCCATGTCTATTAGTCGTCTGGTGATGTGGGTGCCTGCTCGTGTATAGAAATATAGATGCATATATGTGATTCCAGAGAAGTATTCTGAGCTATTTCGTATGCATATATGTGATTCCAGAGAAGTATTCTGAGCAATTTCGTATGCATATGATGCTGCTTACAACTACATAAATGACTTGTTGAATCATAGTGCAACTTTTCTTGTGCTACTGACTCTGTTAGTTGTTGCGTGGTCGTAGATCTTGACGTCTGTGCATGTTTATTAATATGGTCATGTGGAGCAGTATATGCATGCATATAGAATCATAGATGCGCATATGTTGTAGTGATTCTTTGGGAGAGAGGAGAAAGAGGAGTAGAGGAAGTTAGCGCAGAGATCAGAAATCAAGGAACGAGAACTCCAAGCTAGTGAACTCATGCATCAACATAATTTGGCATTCTTCTTCACCTCCTCCAAGCAAAAAAGCAATTGTCATCATTCCTTAATTCGAACCCTATCCAACCATTCTAAACATCTTGCCCACTGCAACTCATCAAGACAAATCCACATGAAAGCATAATGCCACCACCAAACTTGAGCCCTTTCCTCAAAAAGAATGATGAAAAGAAACACTGCATGATGAAGCTCAAATAGAGGTTTTAACAAACACTTGAACTACAAGGTACCGTACTGTTGTTACCCAGTACAGAATCATTCAAAAGTGAGATATGATGAACTCCAACACAATATTTGTTGAAAACGCAAGATCCTGTATTTTCCGTCTTCTCTTTCTTTTGGGGAAAAAAGAAAAAAATGTTGAACCAGTAACTCGAACATAACTATAGAGCAAACAAAAGACAATCTGAGCTTAATTGTTCTCCATTTGTTTCTGAGAAATCATGAGAGTTCCTGAGGATTCTGGATGAAGCAAAACCAGTTCTGATCATTACAATTAATGATATATTTCAGGATAGAGATAACAAACACTATACATGTATAAACAATTGTTTACTGCAAAAATGTAATTCACAATATTCTACTATGGATAAATAATTGAAGTGAAATGCAGGGAGAGGTGATAAATTAAAGGGATGATTATACACATACATGTTCCGCTAATAAAAATTTGTTAACAACCAGAAAATTGTAACTCCCCAATAGAAATATTTCTAAAAACGAGTGTTCTGAGATGTGATAACATTTTATTTTTAAAATCTCTACATTTCAAATCGACGTAATAACATCTTCAAGATTTTTCTTGTAAATAAATAAGTTTTTAATATTTTTTCCCTATTAAAATTTTTTTTATTTATTAAACAACTAAACCTAGCATCGCAAAAATTTCCGGTGTAACTTTAGTAGAATAAGAAAAGTGTTGAGAAAATGTCTCAATATTATAAATACGGTGTCCTATGAGTACCTGAAGTGTTCCCCGGACACGAGTGTCCCACCTATGTTTATTGTCCTGTAACTATGCTCACACCATTGGGAAACTCTTAGAGTTGGTGACAGTATGCTAGATTCAATATTAACAAATAATGAAGGTTGGTGATAGAGTGCGGATAGCGTTATAATATAAGTATTTGACAGGTTGAGAATTTCTTCCCACTTTTAGAATACTGTATTACTAATATAGCATTAAAACAAATTTTATAACATTTTGGATCCTACTGCCATATTATCGGAGAAGTATAATCTCTTTTTATTATTAGACAAAAAAGTATGGCTTTGATAGTATTAAATATGTTTTACTCGTTAACATAACGAGCATTTTAATTATAATGCAGTGAGTATTGATTTTTTTTCACTCATTCTGTTATATATTCTTCACTTATTCGGTTATAATTTAATTATAGGAAAATAGGATACATTGATTTTTTTTTAAAAAAAGGGGCAAAAAATGGTGGTTCGCTGGAGGTCTGTGAAGCCAGCCTCACGCGGTTCCCTCTTCTTCAAGAGACTCAAGAGACAGGCCTACGCCCGGCTCGCAAGAATCACTGCCCAACTTGGAACGGGCGGGTCCATCGTTGAGCGCCCATGCGCCCGAACCCAGTAACGTGGACCAGCGTTCACACCACTTTAAAGCCCCGCTCGGTTACAAGCTCACGCTACTGAGCTCGGCGGGTGGCGGATCGTGATAGTCTTATTTACAGCCATCGTATTCAAGTTCCTAAGCAATGTGGGACTAAATGAAACACCCCGCTCTCTCAGAGGTTCCATCTCCCCACATTAAACATGAATCCCCGCCAAATTCTAATTCCATTAAAGGCATCAAGAGATTATTAATCTCCTCACTCTATTAAGAAAGGGCAGAACATGGGCATGTCTTACTTTTGAAAGAGCACGCCATTACGCCGTAAAATTCAGTCTTGTTAATGGAGTTTTGCCTGGGTCCTATTTTGCAACCACGGTATCCGATGCTAACCTACTGATCTCCCTTGTTGAGATATGGACCTTACCCTTCAGCAGAGGAGCCATGGCTGATTCTTCCTCTAATGGCGCAGTAAATCCTACAGTTTGATTTTATAGAAGCAGCAGAAAGCAAGATTAGCGAATTGGTGCTAATTCTGGAATAATTCTATGGCCTCTTCATCAACAGAAATTATGCAAGTTTAGGTTGAGATTAATATTCACATTATTGTTCTTCTTGTTATTGCATACACATACAAATTTAGTGGATTTGTTTTGTATAATTGTTGCCAGTCCAGAGTATGAAATGGATTAAATAATAACAGGCAGCATCATACTTGTCCCAATTCAAGAGTACAACCAAAATAAAACAAAAGACAGACAATTCACTAGTTCTGATTGAAATCTAATTCAAATTAAATAAAAAATTAAAAAAAAGGATGTTTGTGAACCACATCCAAATTCTATTAAATTTTTCTGGAACAGCAAAAAATGCTCCAAAATGTCGGCACAAGGGAGTTTCCTGATTGCAATTCATATGATACATGGGAAAAACTAAGCTGGAAAACTTTGTCAATGTCTTCTCTGTTCCTACATCAACTACATGCCAGCCCAAATTGTGAATCTATTCCACATCAAGCAATCCCTCTGCCAAAAACTGCTACCATGTAAACTGTATAATATTGAAGTATCTAGGCCTGAAACTGTTGGATATTCTGCTTAACAAGAATCAATCTGACAACTAATCAAGATCACTGATATATCAATAATCTAATTGGTCAGGTCGGCAAATATCAGGTGGGAGGTTTTCCGTTCAATAGAACGTTCCTTAATTTAAGAAGCACCTTTCAATTTCCTTCCTTGGTTAAAGCACCAATTAGACCGAATCTAAGTCAGTCTCGATATACTGTAAAGTATATCCCCTATATAAAGGATTTAATCCACTTATACAGTATTTAGAGTGAGGTACGCTTAGAGCGAATCTCCTTAAGACAATTACGTCCCCCGCACCGGTGCTAACGGGATAATGGACGCTGGTCTCCCAAGATACAACACTCTTTCACGGTATTTGGATAGCACTACCAAATCACCGTACGGTCGAACCGTAGTCAACCAGTACCTTCACAGGATCGTTGAAGCAGCAGTACAAGGATAAATTTCAAACGAATATTTGCCTCTACTTTGGAGGAGCACCCACTGTTGAAGACGATGGAAGGTTGAAGAATATTCTTCTTCAGAAGTCTTAGATTCAGACAACAATTCTTATAAAAGAATCTGTTGAATTTTCTAAGCCCTCTTTCAGAATGACTTTTGCAGAATCTTCTTTGGAAGTCGCTTCAGAAATCGAGTTACTGATTTCTCACTTCCCTTTTGGAAGTCACTTCAGAATTTCACTTTCCAGTTCAGAACGCAGAAACTTGAAGTGTTCAGAACTCAGAGAGAGAGAGAGAGAGAATTTATTCTGAAATTTGGTGTTGTAGTTGTGTGTTTAATTGAGAGTTTGGAGTGCTTTATATAGCACTCCAGGAGGGGCCAACAGGTTCGAACTCAAACCAAAGGTTGCAACTTTTGGCCCAGCAGCCGTGTCTGTTAGCAGCCCAACAGTCGCAACTGTTGGCAGTCCAACTGACGCGGAGCGGTCTGTTGGCGGGCGGAGCGGGTATGCTTGCAATCCATACCCGCGAGACCCGATTCAAAAAGAAGCATGCAAGGTAGGGAACCCGAACCCAGACCCAGACCCCGAGCCCGGCACCGGCACCGGCCAGCCGGCCGCCGCCGCCGCCAGCGGCGGCGCGCGCGCACGCACACACGTGTGGGCGGGCATAGATCCCTCCAAGTACCCAAAGGGCACGCCCTTTGTTCTCAATTTTCTCTATATATACACCACAAACTTCCATCCCAAGGCCAATGTGGGACTAAATACTTTTAGCTACCTTTAGTCCCGTTTTGGCTTTGAATTAGGCAATCTTTGGACTTGAATATCTCATTCATTCGAAATCGGAATTGAACATGTGAATATACCACGTTCATCCCCAATGGAAGGAGAACACACTCCAACCATCATCCAGTTGATTCGATCAACGGATCTCGCCATAATTCAACTCGAAGATTAATACTTATATTCTTCAATTCCAACAATCCCCCACAATGAATGGAGATTCAAGGAAATGACACACAAAGAGACTGACTCTATTGTGAAAGGTACTTGAGAAAAGAAACTGCATAAGGATAGGTGAACTAGGTCTTGAACCTTCCATAGCGAAAGCTTTATCGGACTTACTGGCTAATCAATGAATTGGGTCTTGAACTGTTAGCCATTAGTGTAAGCCAAGTCAACAAGCTTCACACAGTGACTTTCCAAATCAACTTTGGTTCTCGGTTGTGTCCGTTTTGGCCCTGGACATTCTTGGTTTCAGAGAGTATCTTTAGGGAATAACAGCATCCATAGAAATTCCCAAAGAGCCGACCCAACTCTATACTCACATAGGTGATGGACCTATTAAGAGTAGTCTACTCTACTCCACTTGTTTAATAACAAGATATAGGCATCATTAAAAGCGTTAAGCTTATCCTTAATCCACTTGTAGAAAAGCACTTATGTGCACCTTAGGAATGGATTGGAGTCAAGCTCCCAAGTGCTTACTTGCTAAGTCAATCATAACTAGTTTTTCCTCTTGAACTTAGTCCGTGGGATCTCCAGTCGCTAAGTGAGGTTTCCATTAAGCTGACTCGGTAAGGTTAGGCTTTTAGACCCATTCCCCTCGATGCGCAGTTTATACGCTCTCCACTTAAACCTTTAGTAAGCGGATCCGCTAAATTATCCTTTGACGATACAAAGTCAATAGAGATAATTCCATTTGAGAGCAACTGCTTCACGGTATTATGTCTACGACGAATATGTCTAGACTTACCGTTGTATATAACATTTTGTGCCCTAGATATAGCTGCTTGATTATCGCAGTGTATACATATAGCGGGCACTGACTTTTGCCATAATGATATATCTTCTAAGAATTGTCGAAGCCATTCTGCTTCTTCTCCGGCCTTATCTAAGGCTATGAATTTCGATTCCATAGTGGAACGGGCAATACATGTTTGCTTAGAAGACTTCCATGATACCGCTGCTCCTGCTAGAGTAAATACGTATCCGCTAGTTGATTTTGATTCCTCAGAATCTGCAATCCAATTAGCATCACTGTATCCTTCCAGTACAGGTGGATACTGTCTATATCTCAAGGCATATTCCTTGGTATGTGATACATAACCCAATACTTGTAGTAGAGCGGTCCAATGTAGATCACTAGGATTACTAGTGTATGTACTTAACTTGCTTACAGCGTAATCAATATCGGGTCTAGTGCAATTCATCAAATACATTAGACTTCCGATAATCTGAGAATACTCCAACTGGCGTAGTCCAGTTCCTGTATTCTTATGAAGTTGAACGTGTGGGAGAAAAAGATTTGTATTCTCTTTTATCCCATGATCCTTGAATCTTTCTATCATCTTATCCACATAGTGAGATTGAGATAAACTGATTCCATCTGGTGTTCTGGTAATTTTAATCCCTAAAATTACATCAGCAACCCCCAGATCCTTCATGTCAAAACTGTTGGATAACATTCTTTTAGTGGACTTAATAATCTCAATATTAGTCCCAAGTATCAACATGTCGTCTACATAAAGACAAACAATGATACATGCATTTCTAACTGTTTTAGTGTACACACACTTATCGCATTCATTGATAGTGAATCCATCTTTGATCATGACACTATCAAATTTCTCATGCCATTGTTTTGGAGCCTGCTTTAAACCGTATAAGGATTTATCAATTTACACACCTTGTGTTCTTGGCCCTTGACTTTAAATCCTTCAGGTTGCTCCATATATATCTCTTCATTTAATTCACCATTTAAGAATGCAGTCTTGACATCCATTTGATGGATATCTAAGTTATGCAATACTGCTATTGCAATCAACATCCGAATGGACGTTATTCTTGTTACTGGTGAATAAGTATCGAAGTAGTCAAGTCCTTCTTTTTGTCGATAACCCTTGGCTACTAATCTAGCCTTATACTTATCGATAGATCCATCGGGTTTTAATTTTCGTTTGAAAATCCATTTACACCCAATTGGTTTACTGCCAGGAGGCAAGTTTACCAATTCCCAAGTATGATTACTTAGTATGGATTCTATTTCGCTATTTATAGCTTCTTTCCACATTTGTGCTTCTGGGGTTGACATAGCCTTTTTAAATGTTTGAGGCTTGCTCTCAATAGCGTATGCTATGAAATCTGGACCAAAAGATTTTGAGATTCTAGATCTCTGACTTCTTCTTGGTTCAGTTTCCGCATTAACAGTCGGTTCCTCGGAACTTTCGTCCCTGAACGCCATCTCGTGTGTTCTTTTCCTAGAAGTCTTATCTGCTTCCCGTTTGTATGGAAAGATATCTTCAAAGAACACAGCATCTCTCGATTCGATAATCATGTTTACATGAATATCTGGTATTTCTGATTTATGAACCAGAAATCTGTAGGCACTACTATTCAAGGCATAGCCTATGAATACGCAGTCCATAGTTTTTGCTCTCAACTTAGTCTTTTTAGGTAATGGTGCCAATACCTTTGCAAGGCACCCCCACATTTTGAGGTAATGGTAGGAAGGTGTCCTTCCATGCCATAACTCAAATGGTATAAGACCAAGTTTCTTGTGGGGTACTCTATTTAGAATATAACTTGCAGTTAATAGAGCTTCCCCCCATAAGTTCTGCGGAGCTCCAGAACTTACGAGCATGGAATTTACCATCTCCTTCAAAGTTCTGTTCTTCCGTTCAGCAATTCCATTCTGCTGAGGAGTGTATGGTGCTGTAGTTTGATGGATTATACCAAAACTAGCACATAACTCACTAAAATTATTCGATTCATATTCTCCGCCTCTATCGGATTTTAGAATCTTGATTTTCTTGTTGAGTTGATTCTCAACTTCGGCTTTATATGTTATAAACATATTTATTGCCTCATCCTTACTGTTTAAAAGATACACATAATAGTATCTTGTACAGTCATCGATAAAAGTAATGAAATACTTTTTACCGCCTCTAGTTGGCATAACTTCAAGTCACACAGATCGCTATGAATTAACCCTAAAGGTTCTGTATTTCGATCAATTGAGTGAAATAAATTTTTTGCCAACTTGGCCTCAACACAAACCTCACACTTGCGAATTTCTTCCAAGTTGAGTTTAGGAATATATCCCAGATTAGACAAGTTCTTCAAAGACTTGTAATTTACATGCCCTAATCTAGCATGCCACAGAATAGGAGACTCAAGCAAATAAACAGAAGATTTTCCTTTATTTATAAGCTTTGAGTACAAATACACAGACTTTTTATCTACCACTGCAACATTGGCTTTAAAAGTCCATCAACAAGATAACCTTTTCCCACATACATCCCTCCCTTAGTAAGTACAAATTTATCGGATTCAAAAACCATTCTAAATCCTTTCTTACTAAGTATTGATCCGGAGATCAAATTCTTGCGGATGTCTGGAACATGAAGCACATCGTTAAGAGTAAGCTCTTTCCCCGATGTCCACTTCAGGATGACCTTACCTTTTCCTTCAACCTTTGAGACAGCTGAGTTTCCCATGAATAGTTGCTCATCTTGCTCCAGTATTTGATATTCAGAGAATAATAATTTCTCAGAGCAGATGTGCCGAGTAACCCCAGTGTCTACCCACCAATCCTTATTGTTGGTTGTCAGATTCACTTCTGACACCACAGCTGAAAGGCTTGGAGACTCATGGTCGGTCAAGTTTGCATGTGGGTGGCTTTTCTTGTTCTTTTTGAGACGGCTGCAACATTCATTCGCCTTATGCCCCTCTTTGTTGCAGATGTAGCAGGTTCCCTTGAAGCGCATGTTCTTGCCTTCTTGGACCTTGCCTTTGTACCCCTGGGAAGTCTTCTTCCGCTTTAAGCTTTTGAAAGTAGACGCTTTCCCCTTTGAGTCCTCGATCACATTTGCTTTTGCTTCGTAGGAGTTCTTACTGCTCCTTTTCTCGGACTTTCTGTTGTCCTCCTCGATTCGAAGCCTCACAATGAGATCTTCCAACTTCAACTCCTTTCGCTTATGCTTCAGGTAGTTCTTGAAATCTCTCCACGCAGGTGGGAGTTTCTCCACGATAGTAGCCACCTGAAAAGTTTCAGGTAGGATCATACCTTTGGCTTCTATCTCGTGCAAGATAAGTTGGAACTCTTGCACCTGACTATTACAGTCTTGCTGTGCACCATTTTGTACTCTAGAAATCGTCCTACGACGAACTTCTTGGTACCAGCATCCTCAGTCTTGTACTTCTTGTCAAGACTGGCCCATAACTTCTTTGCCGTTGTTATAGGACTGTAGACATTGTAAAGAGAGTCATGCAGTCCATTTAAAACATAATTTCGACAAAGGAAGTCACATTGAGTCCATGCATCAGTTGCAGGCTCTGGTGGATCTTCTTGCAGGAATCTGGCCAGATGAAGAGTGGTCAAGTAGAAGAGCATCTTCTGTTGCCACCTCTTGAATTCTGTGCCATCAAATTTTCCTGGCTTCTCCGGCTTCGGGTTAGGAAGTGGAGTAGGTATCAAAGCTTGCATCTGCATGTTTGGTGCCTTGCTTGAGCTATCTTGATTAGTCTCAGACATTTTCTGCAAGTTCAAGCAGAACAGAAGTAAGAAACTTCAATATTAATTGTCTTAAGATTGTTGGATATTCTACTTAACAAGAATCAATCTGACAACTAATCAAGATCACTGATATATCAACAATCTAATTGGCCAGGTCGGCAAATATCAGGTGGGAGGTTTTCCGTTCAATAGAACGTTCCTTAATTTAAGAACCACCTTTCAATTTCCTTCCTTGGTTAAAGCACCAATTAGACTGAATCTAAGTCAGTCTCGATATACTGTAAAGTATATCCCCTGTATAAAGGATTTAATCCACTTATACAGTATTTAGAGTGAGGTACGCTTAGAGCGAATCTCCTTAAGACAATTACGTCCCCCGCACCGGTGCTAACGGGATAATGAACGCTGGTCTCCCAAGATACAACACTCTTTCACGGTATTTGGATAGCACTACCAAATCACCGTACGGTCGAACCGTAGTCAACCAGTACCTTCACAGGATCGTTGAAGCAGCGGTACAAGGACAAATTTCAAACGAATATTTGCCTCTACTTTGGAGGAGCACCCACTGTTGAAGACGATGGAAGGTTGAAGAATATTCTTCTTCAGAAGTCTTAAATTCAGACAACAATTCTTATAAAAGAATCTGTTGAATTTTCTAAGCCCTCTTTCAGAATGACTTTTGCAGAATCTTCTTTGGAAGTCACTTCAGAAATCGAGTAACTGATTTCTCACTTCCCTTTTGGAAGTCACTTCAGAATTTCACTTTCCAGTTCAGAACGCAGAAACTTGAAGTGTTCAGAACTCAGAGAGAGAGAGAATTTATTCTGAAATTTGGTGTTGTAGTTGTGTGTTTAATTGAGAGTTTGGAGTGCTTTATATAGCACTCCAGGAGGGGCCAACAGGTTCGAACCCAAACCAAAGGCTGCAACCTTTGGCCCAGCAGCCGTGTCAGTTGGCAGCCCAACAGTCGCAACTGTTGGCAGTCCAACTGACGCGGAGCGGTCTGTTGGCGGGCGGAGCGGGTCCGGAGCGGGTCCGGTTCGGGTAGCGGAGCGGGTATGCTTGCAATCCATACCCGCGAGACCCGATTCAAAAAGAACCAGGCCAGGTAGGGAACCCGAACCCGAACCCAGACCCCGACCCCGAGCCCGACCCCGAGCCCGAGCCCGGCACCGGCACCGGCCGGCCGGCCGCCGCCGCCAGCGGCGGCGTGCGCGCACGCACACACGTGTGGGCGGGCATAGATCCCTCCCAATCGCGCGCGAAAACTCCAAGTACCCAAAGGGCACGCCCTTTATTCTCAATTTTCTCTATATATACACCACAAACTTCCATCCCAAGGCCAATGTGGAACTAAATGCTTTTAGCTACCTTTAGTCCCGTTTTGGCTTTGAATTAGGCAATCTTTGGACTTGAATATCTCATTCATTCGAAGTCGGAATTGAACATGTGAATATACCACGTTCATCCCCAATGGAAGGAGAACACACTCCAACCATCATCCAGTTGATTCGATCAACGTATCTCGCCATAATTCAACTCGAAGATTTATACTTATATTCTTCAATTCCAACAAAAACCACATGGATGGAGAGATCTAAGAGTTTGGCAGATCCTTCAGCATTTCTTCTGCACAAAATAAAACAGAGAACCAGTTCCAAGGGTAAGCAGTCCTGCACGATGTCTATATACATTTAAGCATTAAAGGATTAAATATCAGTTTATCAAGCTTTCTACCATCTTAAAGAAATCGATTCAGGATGCAAACCCATCTCTGCTTCTGATTGTTATAAGGCCACGAGATGGAGGGAAACAAAAAATGTAGGAAAAAGGGGCATGTCGAAATCTCTTGCTCTATACGTAATATCCCCTAACTAATAAAATTGTATTTCTATTTTATTAATTATAGTTAGATTTACCTATTGATTAATTTATTTTATACATGTGTATAGATATACGTGCATACATATTAAGTGCATATGTTTTTGATTTGCATTTATACAAATATATGTATGTATTATAATTTTATTTATACATTATTATTAGTCTTACTATTATTATTATTATTATGTTATTGTTGATATTATTCTTAATTTATCTTCTTTTTCAACCCATAATCCTATTATCCAATAAACCACAACACATTTACCTCATACCCAAAATAAAATAAAATAAAATAAAACAAAAATTAAAAAAAATGATATATATAGTAAAAATAATAAAATATAAATTTCTACATAAATTGTTTATTCAAAGTTTTGAACCCTTGTCTTTTACCAAATCCCAATACCTAAACCATAATGCCACATTGGCGTGTGGTTAGGTTAGAAGTCTAATTTATTTAAACAAAGCTAAAGCTAAATCTAAATTTCAAATTCTAACTGAAAGATCTCAAGAGATATTTAAAGATCTTATCTTAACAACTTGATTGCTAAAAATTCTAAAAGATCCTATTCTGTAATCCTTTTCTCCTGCTTCGTCAAAAAAACAAAAGAAAAAGAAGGAATGATAGTTAGAAAGAATTCAAATCCAGCATTCCTCCCTCCTCCTCCGCGGCCTCCACCGGCGAGCACCCTTGGCTGTACTTCTCTTTCTTTTCCTTATTCGTTGATTTATCATGGTTTAGATTTATACCTTGTTCAGGTTACTCTTAGGCTTAGCGTGTATATGTGGGGCATTTTCTCGCGTATATACATCGCCGACTCTCGTCGCGACTCTGTTTTCACGTATTTTGGGAAGCGGGGCGTGACAGGGTTTTTTTGGTATCAGAGCCAGGTTCGACATAAAACGGACTTGATTCTTACCGATAACTTGAACGAGTTATAATTACACTGCAATATACATATAGGATTCACACAATGATATGAGTCCACTTGAGAATCAATCATTCTTCTTTTCTAAGTCCATCGCTTGAATCTATTGATGCCTCAGATTTTAACATTCCTTCCGGATCGATTGGTATTTTTTCTGTTGATTCCTATCTCTCATCTCGGTTCCTTTTCTTCGATATTGACTATTGTCACTAACTTTTGGACCTGGTCGATGGTAGAGATCAGAGAGCGCAGCGGAATCGTGGTGTCCCAGCGAGGCGACGTGGAAGCTTACTGTTTTCATCTGGAGTTGGATTCTTTTATTATTCCCTACTTTATAGAAATTTCGAAGACGAAATTTTTATAAGGTGGGTAGAATGTAATATCCCCTAACTAATAATACTTTATTTCTATTTTATTAATTATAGTTAGATTTACCTATTAATTAATTTATTTTATATATGTGTATAGATATATGTGCATACATATTAAGTGCATATTTTTTGATTTGCATTTATACAAATATATGTATGTATTATAATTTTATTTATACATTATTATTAGTCTTACTATTATTATTATTATTATGTTATTGTTAATATTATTCTTAATTGATCTTCTTTTTCAACCCATAATCCTATTATCCAATAAACCACAACTCATTTAGCTCATACCCAAAATAAAATAAAATTAAATTAAAAAAATTAAACAAAAAATGATATATATATATAGTAAAAATAATAAAATATAAATTTGTGCATAAATTATTTATTCAATGTTTTGAGCCCTTGTCTTTTTATCAAATCCCAATACCTAAACCATAATGCCACATTGGCGTGTGGTTAGGTTGGAAGTCTAATTTATTTAAAAAAAGCTAAAGCCAAATCTAAATTTTAAATTCTAACTGAAAGATCTCAAGAGATATTTAGGGATCTTATCTTAACAACTTGATTGCTAAAAATCCTAAAAGATCTTATCCTGTAATCCTTTTCTCCTGCTTCGTCAAAAAAGAAAAGAAAAAGAATGAACGATAGTTAGAAAGAATTCAAACCCAACATTCCTCCCCCTCCTCCTCGGCCTCCACTGGCGAGCACCCTTGGCTGTACTTCTCTTTCTTTGTCTTATTCGTTGATTTATCATGGTTTAGATTTATACCTTGTTCAGGTTACTCGTAGGCTTAGCGTGTAAACGTGGGGTATTTTCCTCGCATATATACGTCGCCGACTCTCGTCGCGACTCCATTTTCACGTATTTTGAGAAGCAGGGCGTGACACTATATGCTTAACAGATGAGTCCGAGTTAATTCATATCAAATGCATAACCAAGTTGTGAGACATAGTTTATAAAGAATTACTTACCAGTTGTTAATTCTCAAATAATGAAACATATAAAAGAAAAACAAAACAAAAATAGAAGTATAACGTACAGAGAACATATAAGCCCTCTTATATAACGCTTCAATGCAACCAAGTAAAACCAATGAGCAATACTGGAATATAGAAACTACACTTTAGCTCTTGCATTCTGAACAGCTTTCTTAGCCTCATTCTTGGTTAGCTTATACCTCCTAAAACTCACTCCATCACAATTTTTCTTCAAATTTCTGTAAGAGTCTCGTTTGATCTTAATGGCAGATTTTACCTCTTCATTTCACTATGATGTGTCCTTGCATAGTGGAGCACCACCCCGTGACTCACCAAGTATATTTTTAACTACTCTTTTAACACAGCTAGCAATTTTGTTTCATGTTGTATTGGAATCATCTTGGGCTTTCTAATCTGCTTCATATACTACTCGATCTACAAAAACTCCTTGGTTATCTTCTTTTGACCGCCACCACTTAATTTTAGGATCTAACTTACGTTTAATCTTTCTAAATCTCCTTCTAATCCGGACATCATAAATTAAGAATTTATGTTGGGTTACTACACTCTCACCTGGCACTAACTTACAATCCATACAACAACCTCTACTTTTCTAGTAAAAAAGAAATCTATTTGGCTCGCACTTGATCCACTTCTAAAAGTGATCAAGTGAGACTCTCTCTTCTTAAACCAAGTATTCGCTAAGATCAAATCATAGAACAAAGAAAAATTTAGAATTGAGTTACCTGGTTCATTTTTTCCCCCAAATTAAATCCTCCATGTAAACTATCAAACCCATAACGACTAGTTCCTACATGTCTATTGAGGTCAGCGCTTATGAAAAGTTTTTCTCTAATGGGTATACCTTGCACAATCTCATCTAAATCCTCTCAAAATTGACGCTTACTAGACTTATCAAGTCCTACTTCTGGTGCATACACTAATAACATTAAAAATCTCCCTACCTAAAATAAGTTTAACTATTAAAATTTTATCACCTTTTCTCCTAACCTCCAATACATCGTCAAACAATTATTTATCTATGATCACACTCACCCTATTACGATTTCTATCTCTACCAGTATACCAAAGTTTATAACCCCAAGGCTCTATAATTCTAGTTTTTTCACCTACCCACTTAGTTTTCTGCACACACAAAATACTAACATTCCCTCTAACTATAGCATCAACTAACTCTGTCAATTTATCTGTAAGAGAACTTATGTTCTATGATGCTAACCTAATCCTATATTCATGAGCTAACTTCTTTACCCTCATCCGCTCATAAAAGTGTGTGAATCCTTACTCATTTGGCACCACATTCAGGCGCCGATGTGGCGCGTCATTTCTGACGATGACCTAGCAATTCTTGCCCAATTTTCACTACACCCGGGCTTCGATGTAGCGCGTCGCTCAGTAGGAAACGCCCAATGAAATTTAGTTCTTGGTTCACGTTCATTAAAAAGCGGATTTAAAATAAAAATAACGATACTGCAAAAAGCCAAGTCTCGGCCCACTAAAAGGGCGCTCGACCTGCATGTGTGGTTAAAATATAAATACATCAACCCGCACCTCAACTTCAGAATTTTGGTACAGTGGCATAAACTTTAGTAGTTTCATGTGGACCTGAATTCGACGTCGGCCTGGAATGCGGTGATCAAGGGGTCGAAGAAGTGGGTGATGTTCCCACCGAAGGTGGTGCATCCGAGCCCGGATGGGGTGGAGGTTGAGCCCGGTGTCCATTATGGAGTGGATCATGAATTTTTATGGGGCATGTAAGGATTGGCAAAGGAGGCCTGTTGAGTGTGTGTGGAAGGCGGGGGATGTGGTCTTTGTGCCCAATGGATGGTGGCATTTGGTGATCAATCTCGAGGATTCTATTGCCGTCACCCAGAATTATGTTAGCTGGTGAGAATTCTCTATGATGTATTCGTAACTTCTCATTTTGGTTTTGTTCTTAATTATTGTTCTTATTAGTAAAAAATTTGGTGCTATCTCTGTTGTTCGGCCAAGAAATAAGTTACTGCACAGATACTCATTTTTGTTCAAGTGCCTGTCAACCTGTGCATTGGAAGTATTTCCTAAATTGTTCCTTCAAGTATTTGAAATTAATTGTAAAATATCTATTAACGAATGAGTATTGAAGGAAATGATTTTCTTTTGGGAGGAACGTGGCATCATAAACAGAGTGTCACATAGCAACAATAATAATTTTCTTATCACATTTCATGAAATTGCCTTGTTTCTCCAACTACGGCTACAAATTATGGAGTAGTAGAGGAATCGCTGAAAAATCACCTTGGGGCTTAGTGTGTCTAACATAGGTTGCCCGGAGGCCACTTATTTAGTAAACTCAATACCAGACAATCACCTCACTTCATACTGAACTTTTGAGGTTTTTAACACTTCAAAACTTCCACTTTTGACTTTTGAATACACTTACCAGTTACTAATATACATTTCAATTTGAATAATATATGTCATTTACAAAATTTAAGTTCACATGCTTAGAATACTTTAATCAGAAATTCTCAAATCACGTGATAAGTATGAATAATCACAAACTATTAATAAAATATAATTTCAAATTTCACTGGCTGATATAACATCTTTAAATTATAATCTTTCAAAGAGATACACATGGCAAGCATGTATGTTTATTAAACTCATAAGCTATTATCTTATAAAAAAACTTTGTCTTTTGACACTGAAATAAAAGCATACGGTGATTGCATAGGAAAATCTTTTAAAATCTTTCATATGTCAAATGCAATCAGCAACCACAACTAATTATTTGTCTGGTTCAAATTTTTAATAATTGAAAATAAAACTACGAAGGATATTAGCAACTAAGAAACTTAATTTTATAATTTGAAGAGATTTTTGAAAATGCTAGTAAGGTAGAGATGTCTGCGCACACCAGGGTTGAAATTCCAAGTTAACTTGCCCAACAAATTGTTCCAATCACTTTAAACAATTCCTAATAATATACCAAAGAAATCCATTGATGTTATGTCAAGATTTAATGCATTACATATGACTCTTATGGGGCTAGATCAGTGAAGTACTCTAGAAATAGTTTTACATATGCTTATAGCAGTTTAGGAAATTTTGTAATTTTTATATATGTTTAGTAAGTAGGTACAAGTTTTAGATGCTAAAGTAAAAAAAAACCTTTCAGGGACTAAAACAGATTTTTTTTTTTTTATATAACATGTGGGCATAACAACCTATGTGGCTGTTTTCTTTTATAATTAAATGGGACTATTTTGGCTCCAAACTGAGTTTAACCCATATTTTTTCTCATTGCTCTTCTTTCCTCTTCATCTAAACCCAATTTGGGTTCTAATCCATGCTATATCTCACCTAACAAGATCCAAAAGACAAAGAGAAGTTTAAAGGTGATATTTACGTCTTCCGATCTTTCTTTTTCCTTTTCTTTTGCTGCTACTTTCCTTCTTTTCTCTTATCCTTACTTTGATGCATCTGAGAGACAACGATGATTTGTGGGAAAAAAAAATGTCAGGAAGCTGTCTAGCCTTCGTCTATTGGCATGATCTTCCCCATGATCTAAGATGGTTGGCCGCACATCTTCTTTGTTGATGGGTGACGCGGAGCCGTCAAATATACAGTAGGAGTTGATTTGCCTTATCTCTTATTGATTAGGATTAGAATTAGGATAGTATTTTCAATTTTTTTTTGGTTAGAATATTGTATATCTTTATTTTATAGCTTATAGTTTTAATTTGATTTGGAGATTAGATAAGTCGAAAGGTCGTGCTATTTTATTTAGTAGTGGTTGGTTATCTGATATTTGATTTTGTTTGGTCAGATTAGATTCTTTTCCCCCTCTGCAGTTAAGTATGGAGGTCTAATATAACATAGAGTTGCTGTAATCAGAATCATCAGCTTTTGATGAATGAATGAATTTTATTATTGTCATATTGATATAGAGCTAAGTTCATTGCTTCCTTCTTGCTCTCATCTTTCCTTATGTTTGACTAAATTTCTTCTTTCCTTGGTTTGTTTCTCTACTGTTCTGCATTATGGCCTTCTACATCAACTTCACTTGATTCAATGCAAGCTTCCTCATTGAGTCACTTCACTCATGAGCCTTCTTTTGCAACATTTCTTTCATCGCCTTCCGTGTGCCACAGTAATTACAATATGAAACCTTTCACATATTTCTGTGTTCTTTCTATACGACCATGTCTTCTTACTGACAACCTAGCCTCAATTATGAGCATGGACCTGAGTATTATGATCTATAACCACATATTTTACAACGTTGAATTCAATAAGAGATTTTGCAAATTTATCGATCTCTATAATCATGCCCAAGACAATGATTGGATGATGAACTTTTGAAGAGAATTGGAGATTTTGCTAAGCAAAAAGTGCAACATAAAGACAGTGACTGCTCCGCAGGATAAATTAGACAAAAAATTGTTGAAGTTTGCAAAATATTAACAAGCAACTGCATTATACTCTGTTAAAATCGATGACCTTTCGATAAACTTAAATTTATAACTGGAAGAGATCATCGATTAACCAAAAGAAAAAAATAGTGCCAGGGTGAATGAGAATGTTGGCTTAATGCAAGGATAGATATATTCAACAAATCAAACATATGAATGATCGACAAAATCAAGTGCCCAGGCTTCCTCAATTGTTGTCAATTGCGAGGACAACAAAAAATAATATGTTTGTGCCCTTATCCTCTATACTGAAACCTCAGTCATCAACAAGTGCCTCTAATTATTTGCATGTTCAATTAGCATAAATAGCATAGAGATATAATACAACAAGAAAAGCTGGATCCTGCATTTGTACTTCAAAAATTGTGTAAGGCCAGTAATCATCTTAGTAGTGTTGCAAATGGATCAGATACACAGCAGATGTATTACTGCATCTGCATCCGTCTTCTTTAGCAAATACTAATTCGGGTGCAGACATTCCAACTCACTAACCATATTAGTTGGACACAAATTTGGACTCAGATCAGATTCGAATATTTGTCAGATATTTAGAGAATATGAATTTTACAAATAGAGAAAAAAAATGAGTTATATCCTTAATATTGGTTTATGTGAAAATAGGAAATCAGATATGTAGCAGATTATCCTTATTTCAACCCTCTACAATTCATGTTTCTAAATATAAGCCAGGCCATGTTTATGGTTCAAGATCCAGTTGCACTGCCATCGTTAACACGACCGTTTATAGTTGCGAACCAACCCCCATTTTTGCCATGTCTTCTTTCATAGGCAATCGAGCCTAAGCGCAATCATGAACCTGAAATCATAAAGATTGGTTCGGATTATTGTAACTATTTCTACAGCCATCTGCTATATGGTCAATTTCTGTTCCATTTTTACCTTGTGAGTGAGATGCCTTATCAATTAGTGATTGCAAAAGATGAGTTGCGAGCAAACATATTATAGAAGAATTAGTGAAGAAAAAAGTACGTCAGATCCTTTTTTTTAAGACTTGTCAACAGGAATGTCTCCTTCAAGAGGGGGAGAATTAATGTAGAGCTGCTTGATCCACATTTAAAATGTACCTCATCTCTTAAGAGTAATATCGTATTGGGTACCACAAAACCAAATACGATATTGCCGATTCATATTGGCATCGGACGATAAACCATGTCCAAGTAAGACAATGTTTAGCGGCTCTCTTTCTGAGATGGGAACACATTCGTTCTTAGAGAGACAAGGCTTCAAGAAAATCATTCTCCTCTTAAGTGAGCAAAGATGCTAGTGGCATTTCCCCATGGTATGAACTCTATTTATAACATCCAATTATCTTCCCTATGTTGTGCAAATTGAGCTGATTTTTTTCATTGAGAAAAATTCTGCATTTGTCCTCTTATATGAATTGATTTTTTTTTGGGTGAACTTCTGATGCCTGTCAAAAGTTTACCACTGATTTTTGTTTGTTGAGTGTTGTTCTGTGGTAGGAGGAACTTGATGAATGTTCTTGATTTTCTCAAGAAGCCCAATGCGAGTGAGCTCGTCTCAGGAACCAAAAATCGGGTGAACTTACATGACAAGTTTAGGACTGCCATTGAAGCGGCTTTGCCGGGAACCATTGATCAGCTCATATCTGTTGCCCAAAAGAAGATGATGGCTCAGCAAAAGAAGCAGAGCTTCTGGGAATCAGCCACTGATGCCAATGCTGGAGGTTTCAAATTTTCTTTCTAAACCTCTCACTATTCCAGAACTATGAAAGAGAGAATTGGAAGCTTGCTTCTCGTCTGCCACCATCAAATCATCTGAAAATCACCACTGAGACTGCCTACTTTGGGGGAGCTATTTCTAACCTATTCATCATTTTGAACTACTGGGGATGAAGAGTTGGGTGCTACCGTCTAACCTTTGTCGCCACATGTATCCTAAAAGCTGGTAGGAATTGAAGGAAATAATCCTTGCATGCCACTAATTTAGCAAAACGTGCCACAAATCCTTGCCACTAATTTAGCAAACGTGCTAAATTAATCTTGCCACTAATTTAGCAAACGTGCTAAATTAATCTTGCCAGTATTTTAGCACATGTACAGTATTTTTAGATACCATGTTTAGGTTAGTTACCTTGTGTGATCGGCCTGATTGAAGGCAGTCTTTTCTTTCCATTTTGTTCTCCATTTAGTTGTCTTTAAAAGCAGAGAATTATACAATGAAAAGCAAGCCAAAAAGTTTTTGCAGCTTCAATTCGTGTGAGTAATCTTATAGCTTAGCTGTGAATCTCGTCGGCAACGTGCGCGTTGAATCTTCGGCGAGGTTCTAACAAGTGGTATCAGAGCGAGGCTATCGAAGATGTCTGGAAGAAGGTCAACGACGGCGCCTCCAAAGATGGTGTGGTGTACCAGCGGGTGATTCGTGAGGTGAGCGGTGGGAGTAATTATCCTGTCCTCACCAAGACCAATTACTCAGAGTGGGCACTCCTGATGAAGGTGAAGTTGAAGGCGAGAGCGTTGTGGACCGTCATCGAGGATGGCGCCGATCCGCAAGAGGAGATGATGGCACTGGACGCCTTGTGCAGCGCGGTGCCACCAGAGATGATTCCGACGATCGCCAAGAAGGAGACGGCAAAGGAGGCCTGGGACACGATCGCGACCTTGAGGGTCGGAGATGATCGAGTGAAGAAGTCAACGGCGCAGCAGCTTCGCCGAAAGTTCGATCTCGCCGTATTCGAGGACGGCGAGACAGTCGAGGACTTCGCGCTATGCCTGAACAACATGGTGGCACAACTCGCCACCATGGATGAAGAAGTGGAGGAAGCCAAGGTTGTCGCAAAGATACTCCGAAGCCTGCCACCCCGGTTCAAGCAGATCGCCATTGCGATTAAGACATTGCTCGATATTTCGACCATGTCTGTCGCCGATCTCACCGGGCGTTGAAAGAGGCCGAGGAGGCGTTCGAAGAAGCGCCGGCGTCATTACAACATGAGGGAAAGCTGTACCTCACGGAAGAGGAGTGGGACGCGCGACGGAAGAAGCGCGAGACGGAGAACCACTCCGGCGGCGGTGCAAGCGGTGGCAGAGGCAGAGCAGGACGGCGCGGAGGAGGAAGACGAGGACGCGGGCGCGCACGCGGAGACTCATCACCAGGTGGGCAGTCAAAACCCACTGGGGACGAGTGCCGGCGTTACGGGAAGATGGGTCACTGGGCTCGCGAATGCCGATCCAGGCCCAAACAGGAGCAAGCCCATACCGTCCAAGATGAGGCAGAAGCCTCGCTCCTACTCGCGAAAATCTCGTCCATTTCCCGGCCGCCGAAATCTGAAGTGCAATCTTCCGATGGAGCCCCGGCGACCTCACCACTGACTGATGTTCCACTCTCGCAGTCTGTTTCGGTCGGGTTGGGAGCGGAACAGAGGCATGGCGGCTCCGAATCAGAGGCGACGACACACACCCAGATCGAGATCTGGGAGCAGCAAGTGTTCACTCAACTCGGAGAAGAGAAGAATCGGGAGGCGGAGTCCTGGGTCCTGGACACTGGCGCGACGAATCACATGTCCGGATCAAGGACCGCATTCTCGAGGATGGACACGGCGGTACTCGGCACCGTGCGGTTCGGCGATGACTCCGTGGCGCAGATAGAAGGCCGGGGGACCATTACTTTCTCCTGCAAGAACGACGAGCTCCGATCGTTCTCCGTGTCTATTTCATCCCTCGACTAACTACGAACATTGTAAGCGTAGGACAGCTTGATGAAAGGGGCTACAAGATTGACATCAAAGACGGAGTGATGCAGATCAGGGAACCCGATGGAAGGCTGCTGGCAATGGTGAAGCGGGCGGCCAACAGACTGTACACCCTCCACGTCAAGATAGCAGAGACAAGATGCTTGGCGGTGCGCAGTCGCGGCGACGAGGTGGCGTGGCGCTGGCACGAGCGGTTCGGGCACGTCAACATGGCAGCGCTCCGGAAGCTAGCTCGGGAGGAGTTGGTACGCGGCTTGCCTGTGATAGGGCAGGTAGAGGAGCTGTGCGAGGCGTGCCAGGCCGGCAAGCAGCGGCGAAACCCGTTCCCGGCTCAGGCAGAATTCCGGGCAAAGCAGTGTCTTGAGCTGGTACACGGTGACCTGTGCGGCCCAATTGCGCCGGCAACACCAAGGGGAAACAAGTACTTCTTGCTCCTGGTGGACGATCTCAGCAGATACATGTGGCTAGCCGTGATTCCTTCAAAGGATCGTGCAGCGGCCGAAATCAAGGAGATCCAAGCTCGAGCGGAAGGCGAGTCCGGGCTCAAGCTGAAGGCGCTCCGCACTGATCGGGGCGGCGAATTCACCGCAGCCGAGTTCGCGGAGTACTGCGCAGCCGAAGGAGTCCATCGCCAACACATCGCGCCGTACAGCCCACAACAGAATGGCGTCGTCGAGCGTCGAAACGGCACGGTGATGGCGACGGCGAGAAGCATGCTCAAGGCGAAAGGATTGCCCGGATGGTTCTGGGGCGAGGCGGTAAGCACTGCAGTATATGTGCTCAACAGGTGCCCGACGAAGAGCGTGGACAGCATGACGCCGTTTGAGGCGTGGCATGGGAAGAAGCCGGCGGTTCATCACCTCAAGACGTTCGGGTGCATCGTGTACGTCCGCAACACGACGCCGCATCTGAAGAAACTCGAAGATCGGGGGCGCAAGATGATCTTCGTCGGCTACGAGCGCGGCTCCAAGGCCTACCGTGCTTACGACCCTGTCACGAAGCGTGTCCATGTGACACGCGACGTGGTGTTCGACGAGCAGGCCCAGTGGGACTGGGGTGCCGGCGGGGACGATGGAGAGCCGAGTGGCGGTGACGACGTCTTCACGATCGAATACGCCACTACGGGCCAGGCGACTCCGACGGCTGTTGATACAGAAGAGGCGCCAGCACACCAGACTCCGGGGGGGCCTGACAACGTAGCAGAGCAACACGATGAGTTTGACGACGAGATCCTGGATGCGGACCATGACTATGACGCACCGCTCCGGTTCCGTAGTATCAACGACATCATCGGGCCGGCCCCACCGCGTGGCTTCGCACAACGCGCCCTGCTGGCAGAGGAGCCGCTTGCAACAAGCTATGACGAGCCTTCTTCGTTCACTGAGGCGGAGCGCAGCCCGAGCTGGCAGAAAGCAATGATTGAAGAAATAGAGGCCATCGAAGAAAACGGCACATGGTACCTCACCGATCTTCCGCCTGGGCGCAAGGCGATTGGAGTCAAGTGGGTTTTTAAGGTAAAGCAGGACGAACACGGGGCGGTGTCCAAGCATAAGGCGCGCCTCGTGGTGAAGGGCTATGCACAGCGGCACGGCATCGACTACGACGAAGTCTTCGCGCCAGTAGCCAGGCTGGACTCGGTGCGCCTCCTCATCGCCCTCGCGGCGCACGAAGGGTGGGAGGTGCACCACATGGACGTCAAGTCAGCGTTCTTGAACTGCAACCTACAGGAGGAGGTCTACGTCCAGCAACCAGCAGGTTTCATCGTCTCCGGCAAGGAACACAAGGTGTTCAGGCTGCGGAAGGCGCTGTACGGGCTACACCAGGCGCCACGCGCCTGGTACACGAAGCTCGACGACACTCTGTTGTCGCTCGGTTTCAGGAGGAGCGAGTCAGAGCACGCCGTCTACATCAGGCAGAACAACGACGCGAAACTGGTGGTCGGAGTCTACGTCGATGATCTTGTCATCACTGGAACGGATCGCGACGACCTCAGGGTGTTCAAGAACGAGATTGCGGCGGCATTCAAGATGAGCGACCTCGGCCTACTTCACTACTACCTCGGGATCGAGGTGAAACAGAGCGCAAGCGGCATCTCGCTCAGTCAAGGAGCATACGCCGCGAAGATCTTGGAGAGAAGCGGCATGGCAGGATGCAATCCTTGCCAAACACCCATGGAGGCGCGGCTGAAACTAAGCAAGCAGAGCACGGAGTCACGGTGGACGCTACAACATACAGGAGTTTCATTGGGAGCTTAAGGTATCTGGTGAATACCCGCCCTGATCTTGCGTTCTCAGTCGGATATGTTAGCCATTTTCTGGAGGAGCCAAAGGAGGATCACCTTGCAGCGTTGAAACGGATTCTTCGTTATGTGGCGGGAACAAGCAACTGGGGGCTCTGGTTCGGCAGGAAGAAGGGAAATCAAGCACAGCTAACAGGTTTCAGCGATGCTGATTTTGCTGGAGACGTTGATGCTAGAAAGAGCACAGCTGGAGTCATCTTCATGCTGGCGGAAAGCCCAATTTCATGGCAGTCGAAGAAGCAGCGGATTGTGGCGCAATCCAGCTGTGAATCGGAGTACATTGCTGCGGCAAATGCGACCTGCCAGGCGTTGTGGCTCGCTCAAGTGCTGGGAGAAATGCAGGGGTCCAAGCCGAGCGCTCCTCTGCTTAAAGTGGACAACAAGTCAGCCATCGCCCTGATCAAGAACCCGGTTCTCCATGAACAGAGTAGGCACATCGAGGTAAAGTACCATCTGGTCCGAAAATGCGAAGAAAAGGGTCTAATCAAGGTACAGTTCGTCAGGAGTGAAGAACAACTCAGTGATATCCTGACGAAGTCATTGGGCAGGGCAAAATTTCAAGAATTTCGCTCAAAGATCGGCATGATCAATGTGGCTGAAGGTGCACGACAAGGCTTAGGAGGAGATTGAAGGAAATAATCCTTGCATGCCACTAATTTAACAAAACGTGCCACAAATCCTTGCCACTAATTTAGCAAACGTGCTAAATTAATCTTGCCACTAATTTAGCAAACGTGCTAAATTAATCTTGCCAGTATTTTAGCACATGTACAGTATTTTTAGCATACCATGTTTAGGTTAGTTACCTTGTGTGATCGGCCTGATTGAAGGCAGTCTTTTCTTTCCATTTTGTTCTCCATTTAGTTGTCTTTAAAAGCAGAGAATTATACAATGAAAAGCAAGCCAAAAAGTTTTTGCAGCTTCAATTCGTGTGAGTAATCTTATAGCTTAGCTGTGAATCTCGTCGGCAACGTGCGCGTTGAATCTTCGGCGAGGTTCTAACAGGAATCAGCGTTAGCGCTAGTGGAGGAGTTTTCAAGTGTTTTCTTGCTCACCTAGTCTAGACATCGATCAGCACCAGAAAGAAGTCTTGGAAGCTAGCTTCTCAGATGCATGTCCGATCTGCAAACCTATGGTGTTTGAAGGCAAAATTTTCTGTCTGATGTATGACCATATCTTCGATTAGGCATTTCCCCTTTTCTGATGTATTAACCATCTTATTGATTGTTGAATAATTACATTTTTGTCCGATTTAGTTTGGTTTATGCTGTTCTGAATATTTCTTTTGTTATTCTCGGAAGATATTGTTTTTGGAAGTAATGCCTGGAGGAACATATTATTTATGTTTTATTTCTCTTCTACTCGAGATGTATAGAATGAGAAAAAAGGAAAATGGCTTTGGCTGCTAATTTCAGATTATCATTAGCCAAGTGATGGGACTTGTTGAATCGATTTACAACTTTTCTTGTGCTCGACTCTGGTTCATGTGTATGGGGCAGTAGGTAGATGATGTCCTTGTGCGCTCTTGCCATGTCTATTAGTCGGCTGTGATGTGGGTGCCTGCTCGTGTATAGAAATACAGGTGCATATATGTGATTCCAGAGAAGTATTCTGAGCAATTTCGTATGCATATATGTGATTCCAGAGAAGTATTCTGAGCAATTTCTATGCATATGACGCTGCTTTCAACTACATAAATGACTTGTTGAATCATAGTGCAACTTTTTCTTGTGCTACTGACTCTGTTAGTTGTTACGTGGTTGTAGATCTTGATGTCTGTGCAGTGTATTAATATGGTCATGTGGAGCAGTATATGCATGCATATAGAATTATAGACGCGCATATGTTGTAGTGATTCCAGAATTGAAGTATCCATAGTGGTGATTTCGTGTCAAGCTGCTTCTGACAGCCAAAGAAAATCTGAAGAAAACATTTATGAAATTATCTAGAAAACTCTGTATTTTGTTTGTCAGATATTCTGCAACATTGAGTTTTCTGTGATTCTTAAAGTATCTCCGCTCACTGATGACACTGAAGAAGGTATGCACACATTCATTCACATCATCATTGTATATATATACAGTATTATCAGTTCTGATGGTGATGAGTTGGGGCTCGCGGCAGATTTTGACACTGTCAGCATCACAATCATCCTCAAACTAAATATCTATTGGAATCATCACTCCAATTGAAATGGACATATATGAACTGAATGCATTTATAACATTTGCGAATCCATCTTCATTCCAAAGAACTAAGTTGAAATCTGTGTGTGCTGGTAATGCTATCCATATCCGATCCAAATGCACACCATCAAAGAGATAAATGGAAGCAGGGGAGACAGAATGCTGGTGTTTGCCGACTATGTGAATCAAGTTTAATGATAAAAAACATCAAGGCAACAATGGTAATGATTTATGCCAGGAAAGATGTCAGTTTGTTGATCATTGACCATGAGCATTGACAGTTAGTGCTACACATTGGGCACTAGTGGAAGTTGTTGATATCACCTGTTTTATGAATATTGAAATTCAATTCACTCAAGAAATAAGAAGTGAATAGAAGAATGAGAGAGAATCAAGCATAGTTTCAGTTTTTTTATTTAAAAAAAAATCTTAACAAATAAGGTGGATAACTCCCACACCAAGTAGTCAAATAGAAGAGGAAATTCCTGAAATGTAGCATGCTTGCCTTGGAACATGATGATAAGGTAAATGTTTACCACTCTACTGGTTCCTTTTCGCTAAGCACTTAGGTCATAATTATTACTTTTCACACGGCTTTAAAGTAGTAGCAGACTAAACTGTTTAGTTTTGTGTGTTTGTATCCATCTTCTTATATTGTATCCACGTTCAATTGCTTTCTAGCACAGCGCAAAATTTGGAGTAAATCACCTTTTGCAACTACATTAAATGCACTTCCGTACAAAATATGACAACCTATCATCAGGGTGGACACATTTAGGTTTTTGAACATTTTAATTTATTAATCAAAAGAGGGAAAATTGCACATAGAGAGTAATTTGGAGGAAAATTGAAGATCGGTTAAGTTATTTTCCTCCAATAAATTGATCAGGATTAATCTCACGATATCTCCTCTCTTTCTTTTTGCCTTATCTTTCTCATATTTTGTTGTTCTAAGTTTTCTCCCTCCTCTTTTTCTTCTTATATTTTTTTCAGTTCTTCCTCTTCCTTATCCAATTGTCTTGAGAGATCGCGACAAAGATGATTTCTTGATGTGTTTAGTTTTCAGTAATAGCGCTTAAGCTACGACAATCCAGTTGAATGATGGTTAACCCCATGAATCTCTCAAAAATGAAGTTTGTACGTCACTCGAGCTTCCTCTTCTCACCTAAATTTAAGGTACAAATTTGCTCGAGTTATGGTTTTCTCCATCCTCAATGATAAAAACTTAGAGTACATGTATCAAGTGTGTTGTTCATATAAGTCACGAGCGGCCCATATGTATGTTGGCATTAGTACTAGCTTCATCCTCTCACTTGCTGGAGAAACTATCAAAAATAAGCATTTGTCCCCCTTATATTCAGCGGTCTACATTTCTTAATACTCTAAGTTGTCTGAACTATATATGAATCTGTCCACCAATATAATAGTATGTCTACTTTTAAATGATGTCTCCTTTTAGCTCACTTCGCCTATATTATATTATGTTCATATTTATCTAAATATGATTACTTTTATCTCAATCTGATTATCTCTATATGAACATATCCGCCTGACTCCCTCAAAATGTCATAAGAAGGAAGCTATAGTATGGGAGTGTTTGTTTTGAGCCGCAACCCGTAAAATTGCAAGTCGTAAAATCTCTTTTTCATTTTTTCGTTGTTTGAACAACTTGCAAAATGACCACCCTCATTTTCCCATTTGAAGTTACTTTAGTTAATTTTGTGGTCATGTAAATCCCATTTTGCACGCATATTTTTTCGCTTGCAACTGCTACAGTTATTTTGTGGTCATGTAAATCTCACTTGTAGTCCAAAAATGTTACTTGATAATTATATATAATTTAATATTATTAAATATTTAAATTTTAAAATATTTTAATAGAACTTAATTCTTATTTAATAATTTAAAATTTTTAAAATTTTTTTATTATTTTTAATTGTTTTAATATTTAATATTCACTACATTAAATTAATATTGTTATTTAATATTTATTATTATATTATATTTGAAATCAAATTTCTTAATATTAATATTTCAATATTTTATTAATATAACATATTATGTTTAATATAAATTATTATATATTTAATTTTATTAATTATATATAGATTAATTAAATTATTATATTATAAGTACTATTTTATTATTATATTAATAATTATATATCTAGTATTAAAATTACAGTTTATTTTTTAATTTTTATTTTATAATATTTACATTAAAGATATAATAAAAATTTAATATAATAATAATATTTATATGTTTTCTTAAGATTTTCTTAATTATATATTTTATTAGTTAAAATTTTATTAGTATTCTTTAAATTTTCTTATTTTTAGTTATAGATGCTAGTTACAATTTATTAATATTTTATTAATTATATTAATTTTTAAATTATAAATTACATATTAAAATTATTAATATTTTTTCTTAAATTTATTAATACATTTTAATTTCTTTAAATATTTGTAATATTTAAATCATTCCTCAATTTATTTTTTGTGCTATACTTTTCTACTTACACTTTTACATTACCTACCAAATTACCTACCAACCAATGAAATATATATTCCCCACTTACATTTTTATATTACGAATTAAAAACTGTAAAACACAACATATTTTTTTTCATTTATACTTTCATATTATCAGTCAAATCGTAATAATATATTTTCTATACTACAGTCTTTTTTTCTTTTTTTTCATTTTATGATTTACAATTTGGGACCATTTGCAGCAAAACAAATTGTTATATCCGAAAAGCCCCTCTTCTCTCGTATAGTAACTTTGTTTAATTTGCAGTTTGCCCCCAAATCCAGACCATACCCCGTCACTAAATTAGGTTTAACATCCTCTCGGCTCTCTTGTTTCTCCGCCGTTCTTCAATTCCTTCCATCACTAGGCTGCTGCTCCTTCTCTACTCCACAAGAAATGCCCAGCGCCTTCCTCCCTCGAAAAACAAAATCATCAAGAAAAAGAAACCAAGGTGAAATATCCTCTCCAATCTCCCAAACCCTAAACCCCCAAATTTTTCAACAAGATGAATCATCATCATCATCATCAGAAGCGGGAAATGAGGTTGGTTTCAAGCTAAAGTGCTCATCTTGCTCCCAAAGCCTCACCATCCAGCCCCTCGGCAACCTCCTTCTCGCCGACTCCTCCTCCAACATCCGCAGCCCCGGCATGGGCTCCCTCTGCGTCCTCTCCGACGACCTCCTCCTCGACCGCCTCTCCCTCCTCGACCCGCAGGCCTCTCGCTCCTCTCCGCCGCCAGCAAAGCCTTCTATGTCTTCGCCACCCATGACCCCCTCTGGCGCCCCCTCGTCTTCGAACGCCTCGCCGGAGATTTCGTCTTCTCTGAATCCTGGAGGAACACGTTCATCCCTCTCGCTCCGGCACCATCACTGCTTCTTACACCGGCGCGGCGGCCTCGGCATCAGGAACTTCTACTCGGATTACCTTTTTCAGAGCTGGCTCTGCGCTAATCATGAGATGAAGCCGGAGTGGCTATCCAGGGATAACATCCAGCGTAGGAGAGGGATTTCCGTTGAGGAGTTTGTTACTTGCTTTGAGGAACCGAACAGGCCGGTGCTTCTCGGGGGAAATGGAGCAGGAAGCATTCGGTTCGGGTTTTGGGGATGTTGTTGGGCCCGTGGAGATGCAGCCGCTGTATTTGTTTGAGGTGAGAGTTGAGGTATTTATATTTTAACACGCCGCTGGCAGGTCGAGTAACCTTTTCATGAGCCAAACTCTTATCATTTTTGTTTCAACTGTGCTTTTTAAGGGTTCGCTGAGAATTGAAAATGTATTGCTCTGATACCATAGGTTCCATGCACAATTAAATGTCTTACACATGAAAACATAAAGAAATTAAGTTATATTATTATGTGCTAAATAAATAAAAAGACATTAAAAAATACATTAACACAACAAATTAAGTCAAAAAAAGTTGTCGTAAACTCTATTTGCTAGTAACAAATATTCATAAGATAAAATTGTATAAACGACACGTAATAGAAAGCGTTTATACTCAGGAGTGATGGAGTCTATACAAATTTTATCGTTGCCTTGATCTCCCCAACTCTTTCCTAAAAAATCCTTTATAATTCAGTAGTTAATACATTTTTCTTTGTCGTGATCAAACCTACAACCATCATGACATGCAACGATGAATCATGCTCTACTTAACATGGTTGCTAGTTGAACTATTAGAGACTGGAGGCAATTTCTTTCTTATGTATATCTTTTTTTCATTACTACTAATAGATCAGCAACACAAAGTTACAACTATAGAGAATTGACTTAACGAGCAACTTGAGTTTGTCTTCATGATCTTCATTTTTATTACTCAACTCGGCGAATTTTTTAATTTTTATCACCTTAGTAGACTCATCACGAGCCTTGCAGGCTTATCTGCTGACTAAGTTTGAAAACGGATAATCTTCCTCATGTCTAACTCTCTTATCCGTCATGTACTTTAATCTTTTTTTAATATACTCGCGTACAAACCAACCATCATATCGAGCACATGTTCTTTTCCATCTTTCTTAGGTCTATGGTTGACGCAGTCAATGAGTTTTTTAGACGAAGGTTTAAACTCTGTCTTTGCACCAATCATATTGCCATGTGATTGGTGCAATTATGTGGTTGGTGCAAAAATAGAGTTTAAACTTTCGTATCAAAAACTCATTGATTGCGTCAACCCCAGGCCGAGGAAGGATGAAAAATAATGTCGCTGATATGATTGGTTTATACGCAAGTATAATTAACTAAGAGTTCGAATACATGATGGATAAGAGAGTCAGTCATGAGAAAGATAATATGTTGTCAGATCAATCAACAAAGGCCTACAACTCTTGAGATGAGTTTACTAAGGTGGTAAAAATTAAAAGATTTAACGAGCTGAGTGACAAAGGTGAATATCATGAGGACAAACTCAAGTTGCTCGTTAAATCAATTCTCTGTAACTGCAACTTTAGAAGTTGATAGTCTGTTTATGAGTCTTGAAAAGGATATATAAATTGGAAGAAGTTGCCTCTACCTCATGATAGTTCGACCTTGCAATCATATAAGATAGAGGATGATTTGCAGATGTATTACATGATTGTTATGGGTTTTGATCACGACAAAGAAAGGGTATCAACTACTGGATTATAAAATTCTTGGGGGAGAGTTGGGGAGACAAAGGTTACGATAATGTTGCATGGATTCCAGCATTCCTCGGCATGGACGCATTTTTATCACGTGTCGCTTATCAATTTTTATCAGATAAATGTTTGTTAGCATCAAATAGAGTTTATGACAACTCAATTTAACTTAATTTGGTGTGTCGATGTAATTTTGAGGTCTTATTGTTTATTTAGCACATTATACTTGTCTAACTTTTTTTTTATGTTTTCATGTAAAACACATTTAATTGTGTATCTAATATATGGTATCAGAGCAATTCAGTTTAATTCCCTCGGGTGTGCATTAAAAAGCGGATTTAAAATAAAAAAATGACGATACCGCGAAAAGCCAAGTTTCGCCCACTAAAAGGGCGTTCGACCTGCGGGGGTGTGTTAAAATATAAATACATCAACCCTCACCTCAACTTCAGAATTTTGGTGCAGTGGCATAAACTTTAGTAGTTTCATGTGGACCTGAATTTGACGTCAGCCTGGAATGCGGTGATCAAGGGGTCGAAGAAGTGGGCGATGTTCCCACCGAAGGTGGTGCATCCGAGCCCGGATGGGGTGGAGGTTGAGCCCGGTGTCCATTATTGAGTGGTTCATGAATTTTTGTGGGGGCATGTAAGGATTGCAACGGAGGCCTGTTGAGTGTGTGTGGAAGGCGGGGGATGCGGTCTTTGTGCCCAATGGATGGTGGCATTTGGTGATCAATCTCGAGGATTCTATTGCCGTCACCCAGAATTATGTTGGCAGGTGAGAATTCTCTATGATGTATCCGTAACTTCTCATTTTGGTTTTGTTCTTAATTATTGTTCTCATTAGTAAAAATTTGGTGCTGTCTGTTCGGCAAAGAAATAAGTTACTGCACAAATACTCAGTTTGTTCAAGTGCCTGTCAACCTGTGCATTGGAAGTTTTTCCTAAATTTGTTCCTTCAAGTATTTGAAATTAATTGTAAAATATCTATAAATGAGTGAGTATTGAGGAAATGATTCTCTTTTGGGAGGAACGTGGCATCATAAACAGTGTCACATAGTAACAATAATAATTTTCTTATCAATTTCATGAAATTGCCTTGTTTGTCCAACTAAGGCTACAAATTATGGTGTAGTAGCATAGGAATGCGCAGGACTCGCTGAAAAATCACCTTGGGCTTAGTGTATCTAACATAGGTTGCACGGAGGCCACTTATTTAGTAAACTCAATACTAGACAATCACCTCACTTCATACTGAACTTTTGAGGTTTTTAACACTTCACAAACTTCCACTTTTGACTTTTGAATACACTTACCAGTTACTAATATACATTTCAATTTGAATAATATATGTCATTTACAAAATTTAAGTTCACATGCTTAAAATACTTTAATTAGAAATTCTCAAATCACGTGATAAGTATCACCATTTTTAAATCTCGGCCGATATACCGGTATATCGGCCGAGATACCAGTATTTTATCCAAAATGAGATGATAAGTGTAAATTTTATCGGATATCATTTTGGACCGATATGAGCCGATATATCGTCATGTGGCGGATATATCGGCCGATTCCGAATGAATATATCCGATATATCGCCACGTGACGCATTTGATGAGCTTTTACAAACGCATTTTGAGGAGCTTCTACAAAATTTAAGTATCTCCATGACCCTAAAATTACTTTAAGTAGTTTCATATGATTTATGTAGGCAATCACATGTATATTCTTCATTCGTATGACGTCCGGTATTTAGAACAGCATCGCGATATATCACACCCGATATCTGGTATGTAATTTTGCGCCGACCGATATATCACTGATATCCGATATTTAAAACATTGATAAGTATGGATATTCACAAACTATTAATAAAATATAATTTCAAATTTCACTGGCTGATATAAACATCTTTAAATTATAATCTTTCAAAGAAATACACTTGGTAAGCATGTATGTTTATTAAACTCATAAGCTATTATCTAATAAAAAACTGTCCTTTTTGACATTGAAATAAAAGCATACGGTGATTGCATAGGAAAATCTTTTAAATCTTTCATATGTCAAATGCAATCAGCAACCACAACTAATTATTTATCTGGTTTCAAATTTTTAATAATTGAAAATAAAACTACTAAGGATATTAGCAACTAGAAGCTTAATTTTATAATTTGAAGAGATTTTTGAAAATGCTAGTAAGGTAGAAAGTCTGCGCACACCAGGGTTGAAATTCCAAGTTAACTTGCCCAACGAATTGTTCCAATCACTTCAAACAATTCCTAATAATATACCAAAAAGTCCATTGATGTTATGTCAAGATTTAATGCATTACATATGATTCTTATGGGGCTAGATCAGTGAAGTACTCTAGAAATAGTTTTTAGAAATGCTTATAGCAGTTTAGGAAATTTTTTAATTTTTATGTATGTTTAGTAAGTAGGTACAAGTTTTAGATGCTAAAGTAAAAAAAAAAAACATATCAGGGCTAAGATTGATTTTATTTTTTTATATAACACGTGGGCATAACAACCCTGTGGACTTTTTCTTTTATAATTAATGGGACTATTTTGGCTCCAACTGAATTTTACCCATTTTTTCTCATTGCTCTTCTTTCCTCTTCATCTGAACCCAAATTTGGTTCTAATCCATCCTATATCTCACTAACAAGATCCAAAGACAGAGAGAATTTAAAGGTGATATTTACGTCTTCCGATCTTTCTTTTTCCTTTTCTTTTGCTGCTACTTTTCTTCTTTTCTCTTATCCTTACTTTGATGCTATGAGAAACAACACGATGATTTGTGAAAAAAAAAAAAACTGTCAGGAAGCTGTCTAGCCTCCGTCTATTGGCATGATCTTCCCCATGATCTAAGATGGTTGGCCCACATCTTCTTTGATGATGGGTGATGTGGAGCCGTCAAATATACATTAGGAGTTGATTTGCCTTGTCTCTTAAGGATTAGGATTAGAATTAGGATAGTATTTTCCAAAAAAAAATTTGTTAGAATATTGTATATCTTTATTTTATGCTTATAGTTTTTAATTTGATTTGGAGATTAGATAAGTCGAAAGGTCATGCTATTTTATTTAGTAGTGGTTGGTTATTTGATATTTGATTTTGTTTGGTCCGATTAGATTCTTTTCCCCCTCTGCATTTAAGTATGGAGGTCTAATATAACATAGAGTTGCTGTAATCAGAATCATCAGCTTTTATGAATGAATGAATTTTATTATTGTCATATTGATATAGAGCTAAGTTTCATTGCTTCCTTCTTGCTCTCATCTTTCCTTATGTTTGACTAAATTTCTTCTTTCCTTGGTTTGTTTCTCTACTGTTCTGCATTATGGCCTTCTACATCAACTTCACTTGATTCAATGCAAGCTTCCTCATTGAGTCGCTTCACTCATGAGCCTTCTTTTGCAACATTTCTTTCATTGCCTTCCGTGTGCCACAGTAATTACAATATGAAACCTTTCACATATTTCTGTGCTCTTTCTATACGACCATGTCTTCTTACTGACAACCTAGCCTCAATTTAGCATGGACCTGAGTATTATGATCTACAACCACATATTTTACAACGTTGAATTCAGCAAGAGATTTTGCAAATTTATCAGTCTCAATAATCATGCCAAACACAATGATTAGATTGATGAACTTTTGAAGAGAATTGGAGATTTTGCTAAGCAAAAAGTGCAACATAAAACAGTGACTGCTCCGCAGGATAAATTAGACAAAAATTGTTGAAGTTTGCAAAATTTAACAAGCAACTGTATTATACTCTGTTAAAATCGATGACCTTTCGATAAACATAATTTATATAACTGGAAGAGATCATCGATTAACCAAAAAGAAAAAAAAATAGTGCTAGGGTGAATGAGAATGTTGGCTTAATGGCAAGGATAGATATATTCAACAAATCAACCATATGAATGATGGACAAAATTAAGTGCCTAGGCTTCCTCAATTGTTGTCACTTGCCAGGACAACAAAATAGATATTTGTTTGTGCCCTTATCCTCTATACTGAACCTCAGCCATCAACAAGTGCCTCTAATTATTTGCATGTTCAATCAGCATAAATAGCATAGAGATATAATACAACAAGAAAAGCTGGATCCTGCAATTTGTACTTCAAAATTGTTTTAAGGGTAGGACCAGTATCATCTTAGTAGTGTTGCAAATGGATCAGATACACAGCAGATGTATTACTGTATCTGCATCCGTTTTCTTTAGCAAATACTAATTCAGGTGCAGACATTCCAACTCACTAACCATATTAGTTGGACACAAATTTGGACTCAGATCAGATTCGAATATTTTGTCAGATATTTAGGGAATATGAATTTTACATAGAGAAAAAATGAGTTTATATCATTAATATTGTTTTTATGTGAAATAGAAAATCAGATATGTAGCAGATTATCCTTATTTCAACCCTCTACAATTCATGTTTCTAAATATAAGCCAGGCCATTTTATGGTTCAAGATCCAGTTGCACTGCCACCGTTAACACGACCGTTTATAGTTGCGACCAACCCCCATTTTTTGCCATGTCTTCTTTCATAGGCAATCGAGCCTAAGCTCAATCATGAACCTGAAATCATAGAGATTGGTTCGGATTATTGTAACTATTTCCACAGCCATCTGCTATATGGTC
>JAVJIF010017550.1:0-99622 GCA_038442645.1 Agave tequilana
CAGAATAAAATGAATTGCGGCCCGTTTGAAGGCAAAGGGGTAGAGCAGTAATAAGGAAAATACGCATGAGTACCAAGACTTGTCAAATATCTTACTGATATTGGTAGTGAGGCTTCAGTTATCATGAGCCCACATCTTGGTGAGGTGGGTGGCGGACCTGCTAGGAAGTTGCTGCCACCACTGACCTTAAAGAGGAGGAAGAAGAAAAGGAGGATCCCGACACTCACTTCAAGTGAAAGCACAGATCGTCTCCTTCGTCACTTCTCCTCAGAAGAAGAGGAAGAAGAATGTTAAACCCTCAGGTTAGCGTCACAAGACCCTACAAATTAGAGAGGCGAAAGCAGCAGCAGCCTATGTTCCTCCTGCTGCTCCACCAGTGGCTGCCTACGTTCCCCCTCTTGCTTCTCTAATGGTTGAACTAGCTGTCGGTGAAGTTTCAGGGAAGTTTGTACTTGTCACGAGTAGGATTAGCTTTTTTTATTTAATTGTCCACTTCTGTGACCAACTCTAAGCTTTGGAATGCAGATAGGAGATGATGAGGCATGGGATGTCCTCTTTCCACATTGTACAGAAGACGTGGTGACTACCTTAATCTGAAGGGCTCCGATGGAGACATGTTGGACATCAGGTCTTCCGCCCAACTTGAGGTAACCACTTAAAGAGATGAAACTGAGGATATGGCATCCCTCAAGACCTTCGAAGGCCCCATAGAGAACATCCCTCCCCCTATCGCTCCTATAGAAATGCCTGCTCCCGAGGTTTCTCCTGCTGTTGAAGCTGTTGCGACCGAGCACGTCACAACTACCAACATGTTTCCATTGAAACTCCACAAGGTGAGGTAGTTGGATCTGAGGTTATCATCACAACTCAATCTCTACAGGTAATGATTGTAGTGTTTTGAATTTAGGAAACATTTTCTATATCCGTAGCTAAATTCAAAAGTTCTGCAGAAGCTCTTGCGAAGTTGCTCCTCCAATAACGTTAGAGCCTGAACAAGAAGAGGAAGTTACTCCACCAGTGATCGATCCCATGTTGTTGAGCCTTGTTCATCAAAGTGTAGTTCAGCAATAGGCCACACTGGGGGACTTGCCGACAGCAAAGGTCGAGAGGGAGCCTGTCTCTCCTACTCGGATAGCACTGTAGCAGGGTGAAGATTAGCTAGAGCCTATGACAGAGTCATCTTTGATCTCGCCAGCTCTTTCTAGTCCTTCAGCTTCTGACTTGCTGGAGGCCACCAAAGCTAGTTCTTTAACGATCACCATTATGCCAATCTCAGCGCCTGACTTCCGCTTCTTAGAGACTGTTCCTCTGAAGACTCCTTTTCTGAGGATCGCTTCAATAGCCGTGACCCCAGCCATCCTGGAGTCATCACGATGGCCTTGCCTCAGTAGAGCCCTCCTGTAGCCATTATACCTCCACCGATCGAGATTCATTCCCAAGATGAATTCATCGGAGAGCTCATGGAGGGCTTCTATAAAAGCTTGAAGCGTTGTCTCCCCATGATTTTCAAAAGCACCCGCACTTCTTTTGTTTCTTGAAGACTCATATTCTCTTGAGCAATAGAAAGTATCTGGCATGTTGGAGGGTCACCGAAGCTGAGTCCTTGGAAGAAGTGGTCAACGATATTGAAAAGGACATCGTTGATTAAAATCACCTAAGGCAGTTAGACATCACTCCATTAGTCAAAGCTGAACCAGAACGTCTCACAGAACAGATGCAAAAGAACTATCTAGAGACGTCCCAAAAAGTAAAGGCACTATCTCAAGAGCTAAAATCCCTAGAGGTTTGGGACGCTGAGGTTGCGGAGGTGATGGTTGTCTCCAGTGAAGTGCTTGATGCTGCGAGGGATCAGATCAAGAAAGTGAAAGAGATATTGCAAAGGCCACCTTATTCTCTCCAAAAATAAGCCAATGAGTCAAGCTAAAACTATCCGCCTGGAAGAGATGACAACTGAGAGCATCCAGATCCAACACTCGAGTGTAGAGCAGAGGATAACTTTGGAGGAGCTCAAGTGAGACAATGGCTGCATTCAACCGGGAGGAGCTGAAGCCACAGGACCTGCTGAAGGCTGAAGAGGAAAGAAACAGCAGATTATCTACACTTCAGGCAAATATCAAATCTTATGAAAGACAATCTTGATCTGTAACAGCTTGTATTTTCTTTTATTATACTTTTTCATCAATTAATAAAATCTGCTTTTTGATCAATGACTTGTCTAGTGTCTTTCTCTTTCTTCTTCGTTCTTTTTCTTGTCTTATGTAACGCAAGTAATATAAGTTTTTCATATGAAAAAAAAACTTAACATGCAAGTTCTTTGAAAAGAATTGAAGGGTTGAAATTTCACCAAGTTAAATTTCTGAAGGAATTAAAACCAAGACTAATATTATTCAGATGTTACGAACATAGTAAGGTTAGTCTAGGAAAAAGAATCCACTAGGGATAAAAGAGTATCGGTCTAAGAATCTGTCTGTTTATAGGTGATTGTCTGGACGTGATAGGTTAGGAATCACTAGAAAAAGAGTTTGTTGTTCAGAGGTGAAGATCTGAACATAACAGCGGTAAGAAAGTCCTTGCTAGATGGGGGGTAAGATCTGAAATCTGTCAATTCAGAGGTGAGAAACTGGACACAAATAATTAGGGTTTATCAGATCTAGAATTTTGTCATGCAGAGGTAACGAACTGGACATAATGTCAAAAGAAAGTTCGCATTGGACGGGAGGATGAGGTTTGGTTATTTGTCAGTTCAGAAGTGACAAACTGGACATAACTGATTGAGAAACCACCAAACTTAGAGCCCTTGCTATTCAGAGGTGATTGACTAACTTGACAGCAAAAGAAGTCCATAAAAGACTAGAGGATAAAATTCGGACATCGATCGGTTCAGAGGTGACGAACTGGACATAACCGATTGGGAGTTACCAAAATTAGAGCCCTACCATTAAGAGGTGGTAAACTGACATGACGACAAAAATAGTCCCTACTGGACTAAAAGATGAGATTTCGCTATTTGTCAGTTTAGAAGTGATTGACTAGACATAACTGATTGAGAAGCCATTAAGCTCAGAATTTTATCGTTTAGAGGTGATAAACTGGACATAATAACAAAAGGAAGGTGAACTCAATTTTAGAGACCCGTCTATTCAGAGTGATGGACTTGACATGATAGACTAAGACACGTTAAATTCTGAATCCGCTGCCAGAGGTCATAACGTTAACATAATAGTTAGTTCACTAGGGACTGTAAGGATGAATTGGATCTGAGCACCTGTCGGTTCAGAGGTGATAAACTAGATATAACTGATTGAGAGACACCAGGCTCACAATTCACTATTCGGAGGTGATTGACTAACTTGATAGCAAGGACTTCCGGTCCTGATGGGGAAAAAGAGAACAAGGTATGGACTCGTCTGTTCAGAGGTGGCAAACTGGATGTGATAGTTTGAGTACCATAGAGGGGAAGAGATCTGAGCACCTACCGGTTCAGAGGCAATAAACTTGACATAACTGAATAAAAACATTAGACTCGGAACCGTGCCGTTCAGAGGTGATGAACTGGACATGACAACAAAAAGAGTTATTCCACTAGGGAATGTAATTTGATGCTCTGTGGGTTTTGGAAGGAATTATCAGAGGAATAATTGGGGACTGAAAAAGGTACTAAAAGACTCTAGGAATTTATTAAAAACTTACTAGGGAGTAAAAGGAATCCCGTAAGGATTTTAGAAAGAAATTAGCATTCCTACAGATTCTGCAAGGAAATACTTTAAAGAGTTATTAAAGATAAGCATTAACGTGACAATCAAGCTAGGGAGGATAGAGGCAACACCATTAGAAGTTATCAAAGGTAATCATTAACGTGATAACTTTATACCTCTCCGAGGAATGGATATTTTGTGAGGATTTTGAAGAGAGAAATTAGCATTCTCTGAGACTTCATAAGGAATCTATAGGGACCTGTCAGATGTAATCATTAACGTGACAACTTGCAACTTACAGGGGGATTTTGAGGACGTCGTTTGTTAGAGAACTCCAATGGGGATAGAGAAACACTCATTCCCTACGAGCTTTGAAAGAAAGCTGTCAGAGGTATAATGTAAATGTGATGAACACGGACCAGCGTAATTTGAGTGGACCT
Organism: Agave tequilana; assembly: GCA_038442645.1. Classification (NCBI taxonomy): domain Eukaryota; kingdom Viridiplantae; phylum Streptophyta; class Magnoliopsida; order Asparagales; family Asparagaceae; genus Agave; species Agave tequilana. Next base: position 4,136 of record JAVJIF010017550.1, read on the forward strand.
GCCATTCTATAAAGAAGAACAACAAGTGGAGTTCCGATCCGTTGGGGGTACATCAGAAATTTTATTGTCAGAGGTTTAGGTTAACGTGTCATACTTGATCTATAGTTCATTTCATTGAGAAAATGATTATAGTTTTATGTGGTCCTGCCATTTCATGGAAGAGAATTGGCAAGGGACTTTGTTGGAATTAACTGTTTTCTGCAAATGTAAGAAAGTTGCTAGAGAATTCCGCTAGGGAATAGAAGGCAGTGCTCCTAAAATTTGTTTAGTGAATCGAAATAATCTCATTGGGAATAGGAGAATATACACCAAAATTGATTTCTCTCTTGAGGGAATAATCATTTGTACACTCCGAGAAAATTTGATAGAGAGATTCCACCTATCCCTAGGGGATTTTTCCTCAACTCCTGATTGATGATTTGTTGCCACATCTTTAAATGAATGTGGAAACACTGAAATTTTTTTGCAAAGATGCGTCTCTAGACTTCTTCAATGTGTTTGACTTTATAAGTTATTAGATAGACTCATTTAGTCAGTTTATTTGAACATTTGGATTAACGGGTTGTGAAGTCGAGGTTCGACCGATCGAAAAAGAGAAGGATGCGATTGAAGGCAAGCCACCATAATATATGGAAACATTAGAGGTGAAATCTTTAATATGATTTATTTGCTTTGTGAATCTACCATTCTATAGGAGAGAATTCATAGAGGATTCTAGAGGAATCAAAATGGGATGAGGTCTCTTAGAATTTTTAATAAACTCTCAGCTATTAATGGATTTGGTTTGCCTTTACCAACTACCATTTGAGTTAATCTAGCCATGCTATTTTTCTTAGCATGTGAGTTATTAAAGACGTTATATTAGTCTTAGAAGCCAATATTTTTCTCTAACCTTATTCACCGAAAGCTTCAGATCATGCCTTTGAAGTGGATCTTTCTGCATTCCACTGATGACCTCTAAAATCTAACTGGGGATTAAAGAGTTAATAATAAATTTCATGAGAAATTTATCAACTAAGTCAAAATTCCTGACGAAGTGTGACCTAATCAGGATTCTTGTTATCGGCTGGTTGTCAAGTCGAGACATGGAACATGAACTCTGCGAAAATTTATCAATTAAATCGATACTCCTCGCGAAGCTTCATTTTAGTTTGTCATAGCCAAGACTCAGATTTGCAGTTGATCACTGAATCCAGATATGAATGTGAAAAAGTGGAAAGGTCTTATTGAGATGGGTCACAAACCTTCTTCAATGAATTCGGCTCGATCGAGGTCATCGCAAGACCGAATCATGACTCGCTAAGTGGCATATGCAGAGGATAATTGGATATATACCATTATTATATATTGAATAATCACCATCCTTTTGTATCAAGAGGAATGATCAGAAGAATAGTACCTAAAATCGCTGCTTAAGCATGCTCGACTTCAAAATATAACCTACTCTTCCAAATGAGAAGAGTGACAAGGCTAAAATTGAAATTTTTGCCTTTTTCTTCTCTTCAATGTTAACATCATGTATTATAACAACTTGATGTCAACCAGAGTCCCAGAAGAAGTAGAGATGAAATTGATTCGCTTGAGAAAAGAGATTTCTTGGGGGAGAAGAAACAGTCAGACAAGTCTATCTTAATGACCAAAGGTTTAATGTTAACGTAGTTATGTACAATATTTCTTTGATCAGAGGTATGGTGTTAACATGATTAGGGATAGTACTTCTTCAAGAAATTATAATTAATCAGCATCATGAGTGTGTCACCATTTAGATTGTTAGGCGATATGCTCTATTCGAGTGGACTATCTCTACCATGAAGGGTTCTTCCCACTTGGGTTGGAATTTACCCTTGGTCTTATGTGTCGACCATTGGCCGTCTGACAATTAAAACTAAATCTCCTTTCTGAAAGACTCTTTCCTTGACCTTTTTGTTGAAGGCCCTCGAGATTTGAGCTTGATACAACTCAATATGCTGTTGAGCTTGTTGTCACTTCTCGTCCAATCTTCTAGCTCTTGGAGACATAATCGATAATTATCTCCTTCTGTCATCTTGGTTGCCAGAGCAATACAGAATGACGATATTTGTATCTCTAAAGGTATGACTGCATCACCCCGTAAACTAGAGAAAAAGATGTATTGCCTGTAAGAGTTCTGACCGTCATTTAGAAGGTCCAAAGACATTTGATGAGCTTCTAATTCCAGTCTCGCTTGCTTGCGAAGATGAACTTTCTGAGGAGCTTGTTGATCATCTTATTGAATGCCTCTGCTAATCCATTAGCAGTAGGGTTGTAAGCAGTTAAACCCACATTCTGAACCTGGTATTTGTCGTAAAATCGATAGAAAGATTGACTTGCAAATTGGGGACTTTTTCGTGGATGATCCGCTTGGGGATACCAAATCGGTGGATGACATGGTTTTGATGAATTTGACCACGTTAGTGATTTTAACCTCAACGAGTTTTGCAGCTTCCGCCCATGATTGGTAGTGAAAAGTGCATTTTTATCATCATATTTATCATCACATTTTCATATTTATTCATTTAATTTTGCACATTTATTAATAATTTGTAATTTATTGTGTGCAGGTCTCGAATTCTTATTTTTATAATAAATAAAACTTAATGAAGCCCAAAGCCCATATCCAAGCCCAAGTCCAAGCCCAGGTGTAAAGTGCAAATACCAAATGTCAAAAGTGCAAATACATAAGGGCCAAAGTTGCAAATACAAAGAAGAGGGAAGGATAGACTTCTATTCAACCCTAAATGCTTGCAGGAAAGAGTTTAAAGATAAATTCGGATTCAGACTGTACATGTTTAGTATTCAGATCATAACGTTTGCTACAGATATGCAAATCTGATGATTCAAAATGATCCAGAAAGAAGACTTGAAGCCCTACAACTCTTATGTTGATCAAACTTTCCAATTCAGTCCGTAGATAAGCAATTTCGGCGATCAACAGGATAATAAATTGCAGGACAGATTTGATTTGAACTTCTATGGATAAGTGCCACAAGTCTGGAGATAAGATTTTTGGGAGAGTTGTACTAGGACTCTACATCTTCCAACTCCTATAAATACCCCTGCAGATGCAACACAGAAAGCGTCCAGCAAAGGGCCAAAAGCTAGGGTTTTTAGGTTTTTCTTCTTCTAGGTTAGATTTTATTTCCCCCATTGTAAATTTCTATTTTCTTTTTGTAAAAACTGAGAGGAGATGATGTATTCATGGAGGAAGGGATCTACTTGTACTGATGGTGACAGTAGGTGTAAGTTCTATTTTTCCACCATTGTTTAATAATCAAATCGAGGTTTGCTTTTATTTTTGTATTGTTTTATTTTCTTTTCTTCTTATTTAATCTTGTGTATCTCAGTATTTACTTCTTTCTATTTGTTCTCTAATGTCTTGCCCACCATGAGATCCAACTGCTTCGAGAATACCTAGCCGAAGAAGTAACCTTGATGGCCTATGGCGATGAACAGGTCTTCATAGTTGCTTTTTATTCTATAGTTAAGAAGGCGGACGATCCTATATGCCATGCTTGTACGCCTTCTAAGAAAAGGTAAATCATCGATACGGTTCAAACGGTAAGCAGACTGAAGAGGTAATCTTTCTTTCTTTTCTTCCTTTAGTTTAGATCCACATCTTCCTAAATTCTTCTCTTCCACTTCACTGTAAATACCACCCATTGTAAATACCACCATCATAACTAATAAAAAAGATAAAAACTTTAGAGAAACTTGCTTAACGCTTCCATCGCAGTCCCTCCCTGAGGATCACGACCCGCATAGCCTTGCTACCGCGGATTAGTATTGAGCACCTCGCACACCTTTACTTCTCAATCTAATATTCATTATTTTGTGTGCAGGACAATATTTTGACTTATCTTTTGAAAGAAATCTAAGTTAATCTTAAGAATTAGGAAAATCATGATTAGGATTTCTAAAAACTTGGTCAAAATAAACAAATTGTTTAAATTATTAGGTATAGGAGGAGAAATTGAATAAGTAGTTAGTCTTGATTTTTACCTTAATGAAATTTGCATACCTAATGCATATCTAGGATTCTAAGACAAAGACCCTTGTGCCTCATAAAAAAAATGTCTAAAAAAATATGATTTCTTGACTGAGTTTTTCTGCACGCAAAATATGAATATTAGATTTGAGAATTAAAGGTGTGCGAGGTGCTCAATACTAATCCGCGGTAGCAAGGCTATGCGGGTCGTGATCCTCAGGGAGGGACTGCGATGGAAGCGTTAAGCAAGTTTCTCTAAAGTTTTTATCTTTTTTATTAGTTATGATGGTGGTATTTACAATGGGTGGTATTTACAGTGAAGTGGAAGAGAAGAATTTGGGAAGATGTGGATCTAAACTAAAGGAAGAAAAGAAAGAAAGATTACCTCTTCAGTCTGCTTACCGTTTGAACCGTTGCGATGATTTACCTTTTCTTAGAAGCGTACAAGCATGGCATATAGGATCGTCCGCCTTCTTAACTATGGAATAAAAAGCAACTATGAAGACCTGTTCATCGCCATAGGGCATCAAGGTTCCTTCTTCGGCTAGGTATTCTCGAAGCAGTTGGATCTCATGGTGGGCAAGACATTAGAGAACAAATAGAAAGAAGTAAATACTGAGATACACAAGATTAAATAAGAAGAAAAGAAAATAAAACAATACAAAAATAAAAGCAACCTCGATTTGATTATTAACAATGGTGGAAAAATAGAACTTATACCGACTGTCACCATCAGTACAAGTAGATCCCTTCCTCCATGAATACATCATCTCCTCTCAGTTTTTACAAAAAGAAAATAGAAATTTACAATGGGGGAAATAAATCTAACCTAGAAAAGAAAAACCTAAAACCCTAACTTTTGGCCCTTTGCTGGACGCTTTCTGTGTTGCATCTGCAGGGGTATTTATAGGAGTTGGAAGATGTAGAGTCCTAGTACAACTCTCCCAAAAAATCTTATCTCCAGACTTGTGGCACTTATCCATAGAAGTTCAAATCAAATCTGTCCTGCAATTTATTATCCTGTTGATCGCCGAAATTGGCTTATCTACGGACTGAATTGGAAAGTTTGATCAACTAAGAGTTGTAGGGCTTCAAGTCTTCTTTCTGGAGCATTTTGAATCATCGGATTTTCATATCTGTAGCAAAAGTTATGATCTGAATACTAAACATGTACAGTCTGAATCCGAATTTATCTTTAAACTCTTTCCTGCAAGCATTTAGGGTTGAATAGAAGTCTATCCTTCCCTCTTCTTTGTATTTGCAACTTTGGCCCTTATGTATTTGCACTTTTGACATTTGGTATTTGCACTTTTACCCTGGGCTTGGACTTGGGCTTGGATATGGGCTTTTGGGCTTCATTAAGCTTTATTTATTATAAAAATAAGAATTCGAGGCCTGCACACAATAAATTACAAATTATTAATAAATGTGCAAAATTAAATGAATAAATATGAAAATGTGATGGTAAATATGATGATAAAAATGCACTTTTCACTACCAATCACACCCCACACTTATCTTTTTGCTCGTCCTCGAGTAAAAACAAAGAAAAAGAAAAGAAATGAAAAGTTAATCTAACCTAACTCACTTTCGTAGGAATCACGATTGCACTTAGCACGTGCAACAAGCCGTTAAACCTCTAGGTTACCCTAGAGGACGAGTGTTGTCTCGTGAGGGTTTTCAGCGGATTACACCCACAAAATCCATAAAAAGGAAAATATTTGAATTATATTTGAAGAGACTAAGTAGTCTATAAGTTTTAAGATCCTCATTTTTATTCATTCTTAGACTTAGTCTTTATAAAGTAAATTGTTTTCATTTTAGGTAAGGGTCAAAATTGAACTTCTAATATAGTCTTTTTCGTTACCAAAAATCATATGCATCCTTGTAACTTGGCTAGGAATTCCTTAACTTGGACTCTCATGCCTCTTTAATTTTTTTCTCTTCTTTTTTTTTTCTTTTTAATATGTATAACTCATCTAATTTTCTTTCGTGTAAGCATCAGGCTTCTTGAGGCCCTCATACCTAACTAATTAACTCTTAGATGTGTTAATACATATCTCATATTCTTAGTTTTATTAGGCTTTCTAATCCACCCATGTAGCGAACTTAAAGTCGATGACTCCCAAACCGTTTGCTTTAGGGCACCAGGTGAGAAAACACCCCGCGGACTCAAATTCGAGTGAACTAGGCCCCAAAACTAAGGACTTTATTTTATTTACTCACCTTTAGGCATGAATACTTATGCTTCTTGAGGCACATGTATCAGCTTAATTGGTGATTTTTTTTTTTTTAGACATTTTTTTTTATGAGGCACAAGGGTCTTTGTCTTAGAATCCTAGATATGCATTAGGTATGCAAATTTCATTAAGGTAAAAATCAAGACTAACTACTTATTCAATTTCTCCTCCTATACCTAATAATTTAAACAATTTGTTTATTTTGACCAAGTTTTTAGAAATCCTAATCATGATTTTCCTAATTCTTAAGATTAACTTAGATTTCTTTCAAAAGATAAGTCAAATATTGTCCTTTTTATAAGTTTTTTTTTTCAGATTTTTTTTTTATTAGCAAATTTTGTTAGTGTCTACTTATGTTAGTATGTTAGTAAAGCCCACCCCCACACTTATCTCATGCATTGTCCTCAATGTATGAATGTATGCATGTATGCATGAAAAAGAACAAGGGAAGGCAGAAGTTACCTTAAGGTGGTGGTTCCGGAGGTGGTCTAATTGGTCCACGAAAGGCGACCCAATCAAGATAATGTGGAATTCGAGGGAACCCACCAGAAATTTTTCGTCTATAACCCACTAAAATGTATGTGTGATCATTTTTTAAAATTTTCACCCCATCAAATTTCCATAATTCATAATAGATTTCAGAGTTAATTGTGTCAACCTCCTTGTCCCAAAATGGAGTATGAAAAGATGGAATTATTGACTTGGACATTATAGGTGCGGGAACGAATACCGACTCAGGGAAGAAGCTCAAATCAAGTAAGGGCTCAGGAGTCGGGCTAAGTTCAGGAAGTTGGTCCAAATCATAAGTTTAAGCTCAAGTCCACAATCATCTTCCCACAATGGCATGTGACTCAATGTTGTGATTCAAGTTCAGGAATGATAGGTGTGGAATCAAAACTGACTCTAAAAGATTACCTAAGTCGGGTAACAAAACAGGAGTCAATAATGATTCGGGAATTTGAACTTGATCACAGATTTGAGAATCTAGGTCACATATCTCATTGGGTTCAATGTTATAAAAATCAGAACTTGCCAATTTATCCATGGGACTTTCAAAATTGCACAATTGGTCAAGTTCAATATGATCATCAATTATAGGTGACTCAATATCATGATGAATTGGAACAGGATCCAATGTTGACTCGGGAAAAGTAAAATCAGGTGGAGACACTGGAGTCATTATTGAATCAGGAAGTAAATTGAATCATCAAGTGGGAGATCATGATCATATTCATGTTCAAGTTCTATTTCAGGAAAGGAAAAACTTGCCAATTATCAACAATTGGAGTTTCAGCAAGTTCAAATGATGGCACTGAAGTAGAATCTTGTTGTCCAAAGCAACTTGGTTCGTCGGCTCTACGAGAGTGGTCAATGATATCAGAAATGGCCGAACGGTGAGAACGTAAAGATTGAACCATCATATCTATATCACGATCACGGGCTAATCTAGCCTGAGTCATGGCTGCAAGCATCCCTTCATAGTTGATAGGTGCATCGTGTTGTGATTGGACTTGAAAGGATGAAGTGTAATCGTGATGAAATTGTGAGTCGGTGGACTCACGCATAATCATTTCTCCGATTGATGGTAATTGTTGCTTGGACTCATGCATACTTATCATTTTCCCGATAGATGGTAGTCTATTCTGACTGGGTGGATCTAAGTATGACTCATTGAAAGAATGTGGACTGGGTGGAGACTGAGGACAAAGTCGGTTGAAAATTGGACTCGGGGGACTCGAAACCCCATGAACTCTGTGACGAGTTGAAAGTATGAAAATCATGATCATAAGATGGGGAGTATGGGTTATATTATTCGGATAAGACCATTCCGGCACACTAGATTGGTCAAAGTTATGATATGCCGGGTTGGTAATATCTGAAAAATAGTTAGGTGTGTAATATGGATTAAAGTTGGAAAAATTATTATTATATGCCATATCACACCAACACAAACAAACAAACAAATAACAAACAAAAAGAAAAAAATTCTATCCTAAGTTAGGGTAGACCTATGACCTAGACGACTCCTAAGACTGTCCACGGGAGGTCGGGTGCAGACTCTGACCACGAGTTAATCAGCCAGGTCAGGGCAAGAGTTGCGGGAGGTTTTCCGTCAAAGACGTTCCTTAATTAAATAACCACCAATCTTCGGGCTTTCGGCCCTCAATCCCCTTCCTAGACACTGATTTGGCAAGAGTCAACTTTCAGCACTGTTCCCCCTTAGGATAATCTCTTATTGAGTCTGAGATGTCCCTAGGGCCAACGTCTACTTAGTTTTAATTAGGCTTGGGTTAGTGAGTGCTCGGGATATGATTTTTGGGCTAAGGAAGGGTGATGAAATCCCCACCTTATCTTGTTAATGGGTTATGCCCTTAAGATGAATTAGTGCAAGTGTACAAGATAATAGATAAGATTCACTCAAAGCAAAAAAATCAACCAAGAGATGAGTCCTATTCTACATGCAATGCGTACGTACCTTGCTCCAGCACTCTTCAACAGTAAAAATAAATGAATTGAAAAGACAAGTGCCTAATATGCAAACGTCTAATCAATTTTTATCTTTAACAACAAATAGTTTACTGTTGAATTAATTAGCAGTAAGCAGGTATATCACAGAACAAAATAAACAGAGCAGTAAATAGAATTTACAATTTGCAGCAACCTGCAGAAAACCAAATTAGTAGTGAACTACTATTGCCGCAGAATTGCGGCTTTTGCCGCAGATCTGCGGCAAATATGTAGGCCCTGGTGTTCTGCCTTCGAGGGCAGAGGCACTGGGTTGTTGTATGTCCTTGATGCTGCTCTGTTTCTGTTTCCTGTTCTCCAAACCTGCAAACAGAAAAGAATAAAGAATTAGTTAAAAATTAAATTTTTGTTTTAGAGATAAACTTACCGCCCCCCCGGCAACGGCGCCAATTTGTTGACTGAGTTTTTCCTGCACGCAAAAATATGAATATTAGATTTGAGAATTAAAGGTGTGCGAGGTGCTCAATACTAATCCGCGGTAGCAAGGCTATGCGGGTCGTGATCCTCAGGGAGGGACTGCGATGGAAGCGTTAAGCAAGTTTCTCTAAAGTTTTTATCTTTTTTATTAGTTATGATGGTGGTATTTACAATGGGTGGTATTTACAGTGAAGTGGAAGAGAAGAATTTAGGAAGATGTGGATCTAAACTAAAGGAAGAAAAGAAAGAAAGATTACCTCTTCAGTCTGCTTACCGTTTGAACCGTTGCGATGATTTACCTTTTCTTAGAAGGCGTACAAGCATGGCATATAGGATCGTCCGCCTTCTTAACTATGGAATAAAAAGCAACTATGAAGACCTGTTTATCGCCATAGGCCATCAAGGTTCCTTCTTCGGCTAGGTATTCTCGAAGCAGTTGGATCTCATGGTGGCAAGACATTAGAGAACAAATAGAAAGAATTAATACTGAGATACACAAGATTAAATAAGAAGAAAAGAAAATAAAACAATACAAAATAAAAGCAAACCTCGATTTGATTATTAAACAATGGTGAAAAATAGAACTTACACCGACTGTCACCATCAGTACAAGTAGATCCCTTCCTCCATGAATACATCATCTCCTCTCAGTTTTTACAAAAAGAAAATAGAAATTTACAATGGGGGAAATAAAATCTAACCTAGAAGAAGAAAAACCTAAAAACCCTAGCTTTTGGCCCTTTGCTGGACGCTTTCTATGTTGCATCTGCAGGGGTATTTATAGGAGTTGGAAGATGTAGAGTCCTAGTACAACTCTCCCAAAAATCTTATCTCCAGACTTGTGGCACTTATCCATAGAAGTTCAAATCAAATCTGTCCTGCAATTTATTATCTTGTTGATCGCCGAAATTGGCTTATCTACGGACTGAATTGGAAAGTTTGATCAACATAAGAGTTGTAGGGCTTCAAGTCTTCTTTCTGGAGCATTTTGAATCATCGGATTTGCATATCTGTAGCAAAAGTTATGATCTGAATACTAAACATGTACAGTCTGAATCCGAATTTATCTTTAAACTCTTTCCTGCAAGCATTTAGGGTTGAATAGAAGTCTATCCTTCCCTCTTCTTTGTATTTGCAACTTTGGCCCTTATGTATTTGCACTTTTAACATTTGGTATTTGCACTTTTACACCTGGGCTTGGACTTGGGCTTGGATATGGGCTTTTGGGCTTCATTAAGCTTTATTTATTATAAAAATAAGAATTCGAGGCCTGCACACAATAAATTACAAATTATTAATAAATGTGCAAAATTAAATGAATAAATATGAAAATGTGATGGTAAATATGATGATAAAAATGCACTTTTCACTACCAATCAGCCCACTTTGAGAAGTAATTGACTATTGCAAGGATGAATCGATGACTTTTTTACCGATAGAGAACCGATAGGTCCTACAACATCAATTTCTCATGTTTCAAATAGCCATGAAGCGACTGTAGGGTGGAGTACCTCAGGGGTTGGTATATAAAATATGCGTGGATTTGATAGGCCTTACACTTCTTGCATATTCGACCGCATCTACCATTATAGTTGGCCAATAATAGTCGAGTCGATACAGCGGTCCTTAAGCCTTGGAATTGATTGATGAGCTCTACATATGCGATCGTGGACCTCTTTAAGCACTTCTTGCGCTTTCAAACTGGATAGGAAGCGAAGAAGTATATTGTCATATGAGCAGAGGTACAACATCTTTACCACTGCATCATAGTAGAATAGAGTAGATCTTCGTCGAACAGAAGCCGTTTCCTTGGGATCATTGGACTGTATGCCATGCAATGCATAATCAATGATCAGGAATCGCCAGCCCCTTAGTTCGAAGATTGTCGAGGTTGTATGAACTTTACTAACCTCTACACCATACTTTGTACAGAAGAGGTGACGGGTAGCCACTGTAAGACGATAAGTGGTATCAGCTGGAAAGGCCAATGTAGCCGCAAGAGCAGCTAAAGTGTCTACCTTTGTATTCAAAAGACGAGATATATGGCTAACGTAGAAGCCATCAAATGAGTTGGTCAACTTAATAATTGCATGGTGATAAGGTATTAGGTCTTCATGACGGACCTCATACTCTCCTTTAACTAAGTTGATAATCAATTTGGAGTCAACATAAGATTCGAGGTATTTGTAGGCTGTCTAAAAATCACTAAAAGACAAGCCATTGAAAAGAAGAATTTCAGCCGCGTCTCGACATCAAGGCGCGAGGGTTCAATATCAAGGCGAGGCTCGACAGCCGCGTCTCAACATCTGCGCGAGGCTCGACAGTCGCGTCTCAACATCTGCGCGAGGCTCGACAGCCGCGTCTCAACATCTGCGCGAGGCTTGACAGCCGCATCTCAGCAAATACGCGAGGCTCGACACCCGCGTCTCAGCATCAAGGCGCAAGGGTCGAAACCCGCGCCTCGGTTGCAACTGCCCTGGTTATGGGGCCTGTCACCGCCCACATAGCGGGAAGTTAACCCCCATTGTGGAGTGTTTTTAGGGGGCACGTTCACCCCTGATACCTCTATAAATAGCCTTGCTTGCTATTGAGAAGGGGTCGGTCGATTAGAAAGGAGAGACAGAGAAAGAGAGTCTAACTCTTCAGCTAGCTTGCCGTGCTCAAGTTAGTCTTTGCCGACAATCTCTTTGAGAGTTTTGGTCGACAGAGCTGTGTTACTCCGTCAACCACCCGAAGAGAAGAGCCCCGGAAGATCTCAACGTTCACCCAGTCAACGGAGAACAAGATTCACTCTCCACCGCCACTTGAAGAACACAGCCTTAAACAAAGGGAGGATTCAAGACTCAACATCCTCCCTCCCTTGTAATCGGAATACTGATCTGTTGTAATCTTCTATCCAATCAAAAGAATTTTGCAATCGAATCCTCTTTTTCTGACGCGTACAAGAGATGGCGACTCTGCTGGGGACTACATTTGTTACTGATGAGCAAATCGTAGCGCAAGGTGACATCCTCTATAAGGGGAAGATGGTCGAATCGCTTGTCGTCGAGTTCGACCAGGCAAAGTATGAAGAGTTTCTCTCTTCCCGGCTCCAAGAGCCCAAAGACCCGCGTCTGCCACAGGGTCTCTACGGGGACTTACCCCGAAACTCGCTCTGAGACTCGCGTGGCCTCAGGCGCAGCTGCTGTAAAGGATGTCGCGGCCAACCGCGCCATACGAGATACACGCGCCAACGTCTCTCAGGAGACCCGCATGGTCAAGCCCTCTGGTATCCAGCCAGTTCACCCTCTCCCTCAGAACCAGGTCGTCGTTGGTTTCTCTCCACCTCCACGATGCAACCGAAACGCTGAGCGCCGACAGAGGAGGCGTGCGCGTCAGCTACAAGTTGGAACTTCTGATCGTCCAACTGAGGCAGGACGCAAGGTTCAAACTGGCGTCTTGGCTGCGCAGCATCCAGCACGCGAAGTCTGCGTTTGGTGGCCCAAACGCGAGACTCCCCAAATTAGTTCCTCTGAAGCCCTACTCACCAGACGCCAAGGCGAAGCTTGCGCGCCTCGTCAAGTACAAGAGGCACGCGGCCTTAGGCGTAGGGCCCAGCAGCCCACTCTCTCTCAAGCGTCCCTGCCCCGACGCACCAAGCAGCAACGCGACAGCCGCGTCTCTTCTCAGCAGAGACGCCAGACATGCGTCCTAAAGCTGCGACGCGAGAACCGCGTCTCTGAATCCTACGTCCAAGCTGTACAGCGCAAGGATGCCTCCCGCCCTCGAAGTTGCGAGGCTAATCTCTTCAATCCTCTTCCCATGGATCTAAGGGATTACTTGATGAAGAAAAGAAGTGCTAATCAAATCACTTCATCATGTTGCTGCCAATGGTTCATCTCTATGCTCTCTGAGTGCCGTTGCGGTTCAAGTGTGAATCAGCAGTCTTTAGTTAGACAGCTGACCCTAATTCCCCATCAGCCAAAAGAAGACGCTCTCACCGGCGGAGAATATTCTCTGACACTGAGTATCCAGAGCTCACTGCAAATATGACGAGCAGGAGCAGGGGAAAACAGCCTGTAGTCAGCTCCGACGAGTCTGACTCTGAACCGGAAGGAGTGTACCGACACACTCGCACCCGGACCGGGGCCATTCCCTCGATCAACTACAATGCCCTAGCCCGGGGCATTGAGATTAATGACTCGCACTCTGCCATTGCAGAGTCGCAGGCTTCAAACTCTTCTATAGAGAAAGAGGCCTTCACATACATGACGAGCACTCCTGAGGAGACCGCTAAGCGCTTGGAGCAGCAAGCCCAGGTCCAGAAGGAACAACTCGATATGATTCTTGTTCAATAGGAATCTATCGACTCTCTCAAGCAGATGCTCGCACAGTTGCTCGAAGACAGGAGGAAATCTCCCCCTAAAAAGTCTAAGGACAAACGAAAAGAGGGAGAAAGCTCATCTTCCAAACACTCCGAGAAGAACGAGCAATCTACTTCTAGTTCGTCTAAATCCTCATCACGAGGAAAAGACGACCAAGACTATGAGAAGGTTCATTCTAAGAGAATGAGTCGATTGGAGCGACGCCTAGAGGCTCTTACCAATCGTAAAGGCCTCCAAGAAGCTGGAGTGGTCCGACCTTATCCGACCGAGTGGGACCTGGTTCCGTACCCTTCCAAGTTCAAGGCTCCAACCCTCCAAGCATTCGATGGGAAGGGGTCACCCAACCAACATATCTACTACTTTAAATCCCAAATAGGGAATGTAGTAGATAACGATGCCATCTTGGCACGCTTATTCATTGGCACCCTGAAAGGGCTCGCCTTTGAATGGTTCATGAAGCTCTCAAAAGGCTCCATCAAAAACTGGGGTGATTTGGAGAAGCTTTTCTTAACGCGCTTCTTCGAAGATGACTCGGAGGTCACAATGCCGACTCTTTTGGCTACTAAATAGCGAAAGGGAGAGTTTGTCAAATCTTTCGTGGAAAGATTTCGGAACGTGGCACTCCGATGTCCGAGCGGTATGACCCAGGTTACCCTGGTGGAAACATGCCGCCACAATCTCCAAATCTCACTCCTTGCTCAAATAGGAGTTGCTGAAAGCCGCACCTGGAAGCAATTAGTCAACAAGGTGAACAGGCTGAGGAGATTGTCGCCCGCGTCAGAGTGGAAGAAGGTAAGCCCAGGCCGGAGAGGTCAACGAGGCGTGCGCCAGACACATCCATCCAAACAAAAAGGAAGGATAACTTGGCAGCAGAGACCAAATCCCCTGTCAAACCTCAACAGGTCAAGGGAAGTGGCTCTTCAAGCCAACCACGGGCCAACAAGCAGTATTCCTTCAAGGATGAACATGTCGACTCGCTTTCAAATTACTTAACAAGAGCAATCGACTGAAGCTTCCTGAAGCTAGGCGCCCCGAGGAAGTCGGTAAAACCGATAATCCCAGCTACTGCATGTATCACAGGATGTTGGGACACCCCACCAAGAGCTATTATGTCTTCAAGGACATCCTTCAGGCTCTGATTGACGCGGAGGTATTAAAACTCCGTCTAGAGCAGAAGAAGGTGGCGGCTAACATGACGTCGTTTCTCCAGTTTGGGAGACAACCCCCAACACCCTCTGGAGTAGTCCCTATCCCAAGAGGAGAGCTGAGAATGGTCAACACAGACCCTCACCAGTAGCAAGAAAAGGGCCTGGTACCTGTTCCCATACCTCGGGGAGAAGTCAAGTGGGTTCATCCCGACCTTATTGATGGCCATCAATGGACTGCTGTAACCAGTAGGAAGTCCAAAGGCAAAGCAAAGGCTTCATCCTGCAACGTAATGTGTGCCTCTTCTCGAGAAGCGGAAACTGATATTCCCTCGCTAACCGACTCAGAAGAGGAGACAATAGTTCTGGCCGCAGAACCCAGTCGGCTGGTGGCAGAAACCCGTTCGGGGCAGCCATATTTGAAAAAGTATGGCGAAATGGCGGTAACTCCTCCAAGACCCGCTGCAGAGCCAGCTAAGCCCTCCACGAAGCAACCCGGGGAGAAACAGAAAGAACTTCAGTTTTCTCGAGTTCTTTCAAAAGACATAGCGGAAGGATCCACGGCACCTTACCGCTTTGATGTCCTGACTCAGTTAGCCAACATCCCGGTGCGGATTATGCTTTATGAGCTTCTCAGGTTATCAAAGTCAACCAGAGAAGCTCTACAAGAAGCTCTGGCTAATGCTGAGGTCTTCATGACCCAGCTACCGAAGGAGGAAGATGTAGAGGATTGCCTCCACGCCTCCCAAAATATTCCCTGCATCACCTTCACGGCAGATGATATGCAAGTCAAAGGGAAACATGATCGACCCCTTTACTTTGCAGGGTATATTAGATCATCTGAGGTGAACCGCATTCAAGTAGATCCCGGGTCTGCATTAAGCATCATGCCTCGCCGGGTCATGCAACATTTAGGGATTCCTACTCATCGTTTGAGCCCTACCCAGACGACCATTTATGGGTTCAATGCCAATAGTACCCGTCCAATGGGGAAGGTCAAGCTCAAATGCCAGATCGGAGATCTGAGGTCGGAAGTGACATGCTCGTCATCGACGCTGACACTTCCTACAATCTACTGCTGGGACGACCTTGCATTCATCGCAATTATATCGTTCCCTCTACCCTCCACCAGGTCATGAAATACATTGACGGGAGTGAAAAGGTGCGAACGTTGATTGCCGAAAGGCATCCGTTCAAGGGAGTCGAGAATTATTTCACAGATTCCCTCCTATAACAGGACTCTATGGAAGCAGATGAAATCCCGTAACCAGAGGAACCAGACTCTGGCAATGAAGCCGACACCGAGCTGGAAGAAGAAGAGTGCGTGTGGGAGCTAGATCCACCTGTAACGAGCACTAATAAGCTCGATATTGATAATACCACCGACGATGTAGGCGGATGGTATATTAATGAAGAATTAGATTTGGCGTATTTTTCTGTGTTTGCTTCTGATTCGGTACCATCAGACACTAGTACCGAAGTAGATGATGATCTCTGGTCAGCAATGGGTGCTTTGACATCATTGCATGTACCAGTGAAATCATCCTTCGAGACGTACCAAGATAATGGTAATGCGCAAGAATCTATATTCACGGTTCCAGCAAAACGAAAAGGCCAAAAACCAATTCTTTTTGGGCGAATCTCGTCTGAACCAACGCCCCGCGAAGAATCAGAAGGCGAGGAGGAATCCCCTCAGTTTGATCATTACGAACCAAAAGCACTCAGAATGATGAAACGCATGGGGTATGACTTAACAAGCGGGCCCGAGTTGAACTTTGGCAAAGGAAGTAGAACGCTACTTCGATCCTTTGTGCCGGAAGGAAAAGCACCCGATTATTATCATCAGACTCGCAGGGGGTTGGGCTATGTATCAACTTCGGCTCCATCAGCCTCTGATTCTCGAGAATCGTCAGGTCACGATTACTCTTCAGGCACGTCATCATGGGAGTCAGATGTCAGTGTCGGCAACATCTTCGGAGAACTTTCAGTGAACATGGTTTCAACAAGCCACCTGGAAGACGGAGATGAAGAAATGATCTAATCCGATACAGATCCTTGGATCAAACATTTAAATACTCTTTGAGATACCCGCTTTGAACAGCGAGAGCCACCCACAGAAGACAAGGTTGTTCAGATCAATCTGGGGGATGAGGCTAATCCTAAGCCCATCTTCATAAGTGACGGCCTGTCACCTTCGGAGAAAAAGGATCTAATATCTCTTATACAAGAGTATATAGACGTCTTCGCCTGGAATTACGAAGACATGCCCGGACTTGATCCTCAAGTGGCTATGCACCACCTCACATCAATTCGGACATAAAGCCTATCAAACAACAACAACGACGATTCCGCCCAGAGATAATGGAGGCGATTCAATCAGAAGTCAGAAAGCTTATAGATTCTGGCTTCATCAGGGAAGAACAACATCCCGACTGGGTAGCCAACATTGTCCCCGTTGCCAAGAAGAACGGAAAGATCCGAATCTGCATCGATTTTCGTAATCTGAACGAGGCCTGTCCCAAGGACGAATTCCCATTGCCAATCACAGATGTCATGATTGACAATACATGTGGATTCGAACGAATGTCCTTCATGGACGGATTCTCAGGATATAATCAAATCAAAATGTATCCTGACGACGAAAAGCATACCTCCTTCAGAACACCACTAGGGGTCTACTGCTACACCGTCATGCCCTTCGGACTGAAGAATGCAGGGGCAACATATCAAAGGGCCATGAATGCCATTTTTCATCAGTAAATACGCAAAACAGTGGAATGTTATGTTGATGACATTGTGGTAAAAAGCCGCGCTAAAGGTGATCACATATCTGACCTGAAGGCTGTCTTTGATATCATGCGAGCTCATCAATTGAAGATGAACCCCACCAAGTCCTTCCTGGGGGTGGCTAGTGGCAAATTCCTAGGGTTTGTAGTAACCTCTATGGGGATTCATGTGGACCCAGAAAAGGTTTGTGCTATCCAGGAAATGCAACCTCCGAGAAATCTCAAGGAGCTCAGGGGATTGCAAGGACGATTGGCGTACATCTGCAGGTTTATCTCAAATCTCTCCGGAAGATGCCAACCCTTCGCTAAACTAATGAAGAAGGGTGTTTCGTTCATTTGGGACGACGCTTGCCAACAAGCATTTGAGGAAATTAAGCAATACCTCACACAACCACCAGTCCTTGTAGCTCTGATATCCGGAAAACCTTTCCTGGTATACGTCCGAGCAATGGATCATTCTTTGGGAGCTCTACTAGCTCAGAATGATGATCAAGGACGAGAGCAAGCAATCTACTATCTGAGTAGAACAATGATCGGAGCCGAATATCGGTACAACCCGATCGAGAAGGAATGTTTGGCACTGGTGTTCGCCATTCAGAAAATGTGACACTATTTGGTAGGCCAAACCATAAATGTCATATCAAAAGTCAACCCCTTGAGGTTACTCATGACAAAGCCTTCATCGCTAAATGGCTGACTCGCAAAATGGGCCATATTGTTATCCCAATATGAGATGCACTTTTTACACTAAAGGCCATTAAAGGACAAGCGGTGGCGGATTTCCTAGCCGAGCACCGAGATCCGAGGACAGCCAAAGTCTACGAGGATCTCTCAGATGAAGTCGCCGAAGTTTGCCTCACTCAGACATCGTTCGAAAGACAAGTGTGGCAACTTTTCTTTGACGGTGCATCCAGAACTAGCCCAAAAGGACACATAGTAGCGGGGGTAGGAGTAGTGCTCGTTTCGCCATAGAACTATGTGATTCCTCGAGCTGTCTCGTTAACCGAACCTTGCTCCGACAATGTGGCGGAGTACAATGCTCTTTTGATTGGGATGCAACTCGCCGATGAGATTGGCGTTAAAAATCTCGAGGCATATGGTGACTCTAAACTCATCGTTAGCCAAGTTCGCGAGAGAGTACGAAGTCAAACATGAAGACGTAGTACCGTACTACAACGCAACTGTCCACATGGCTGGGAGGTTTACAAACTTCTACATCGACCATGTACCACGCAAGCAAAATGCGCATGCAGATGCACTCGCAACCCTCGCTGCCTCCTTAACTCTTCCACCTGGAGCAATGGAGAAGGTATTTGTCTACAACCATGACCTGTGTTGCTCGAGAGTTGCTCTCAAGGACTGCCAGGAGTCAACGGGAGGTCATCACGGCAAAGAAGCACTTGAGTCATCAACTGGTCCAGAGCCTAGAGACTGGCGATTCCCCTACATATATTATGTCTTATACGGCATCCAGCCTGAGGACACCAAAGAAGCGGCTGCCATTCGAAGGAAAGCCCCCAAATTCTACTATAATGCGATTACGCGAACATTGTATCATCGATCGCATGATGGGATCTTGCTCCGCTGCCTTTCACCAAAGGAGGCCCAAGATGTATTGAAGAAGCCCACGACGGTATGTGTGGAGCCCATCAACCTGGCCCAAAACTTGCATACCGACTCCAAAGGCTGGGATATTATTGGCCTAAGATGATCGCTGACGCCATCACTTATGCCAAAAGATGTCACGCCTGCCAAGTACATGGCGATTTCATCCATCAAGCACCAGGGTACCTTCACTCTACAACCTCTACCTGGCCATTTGAAATGTGGGGATGGATGTAGTTGGCCCTATTAGCCCGCCGTCATCAAAAGGACATCGGTTTATTTTGGCAATAACCGATTACTTCTCCAAATGGGCTGAGGCCTTTCCTTTGAAGGAGGTGAAGTCATCTGACGTGATCAAGTTCGTGAAACATCACGTCATTTACCGTTTCGGTGTACCTCGGCGAATTGTCCATGACAACGGACCCCAGTTCATCAGCCAGGCTTTCCAGAGACTCTGCGCTAAGTTCAGAATCCAGAGTGTATCCTCAACGGCGTACTACCCCCGTCGCTAATGGTCTCGCAGAAGCTTTCAACAAGACCATTGGCAAGCTCCTCAAGAAATTCGTCTCGAAAAGTCAATGTGACTGGGATGACAAGCTAGGTGAATGCTTATGGGCCTATCGCACAACTGTGCGAACCCCGACTAAAGCTACGCCATTTTCCTTGGTATATGGGTGTGAAGCCGTGCTTCCATTGGAAATCCAAATTCCATCTCTACGCGTTGCCTTGACAGTGGAGATGACAACAGAAGAAAAGCATCGACAGCGACTCCAGGAATTGGAGGCCTTAGACGATAAGCGTCTGCAGGCCCAACAACAAATCGAGCTCTACCAAACTCGGATCACCAGAGCCTTCAACAAGAAAGTCAAAGTGCGAACTTTCAAGAAAGGTGATCTTGTCTTAGCTGTCAGAAGACCTATGGTAATGACACATAAGACGAAAGGGAAATTCCAGTCTAAATGGGAAGGACCATTTGTAGTAGAGTCAGTCTACTCAAATGGATCATATCGCCTCATAACTTCAAATGGCGATACACTCATGATGCCGATCAATGGTAAATTCTTGAAGAAGTACTATCCTTAATAGTACTCCTCCCGATCAAGTTAAAAGTACACCTCTGATCAAAACAAGAAAAGCTTCTTCATTTGATCCAACGCCTCCGACGGCTAAGGACAGAAGAAAATGTTGGCTTTTAAGCCCAACATAAATCTTCAACAACTCATCATGCTGAGGGGAATAGCATGGCTAGCTCAACTCAAACGGTAGTTGGTAAAGGCATATCAAACCCGTTGACAGCTGAGGATTTGCTAAAAATCCTAAGGGGACATGTTCCCATTTGATCCAACGCCTCCGACGGCTAAGGATAGAGAAAATGTTAGCTTCTAAGCCCAACATAAGTCTTCGACAACTCATCATGCTGAGGGAATAGCATGGCTAGCCCAACTCAAACGGTAGTTGGTAAGGCATATCAAACCCGTTGACAGCTGAGGATTTGCTAAAAATCCTAAGGGGACATGTTCCTATTTGATCCAACGCCTCCGACGGCTAAGGATAGAGGAAAATGTTGGCTTCTAAGCCCAACATAAGTCTTCGACAACTCATCATGCTGAGGGGAATAGCATGGCTAGCCCAACTCAAACGGTAGTTGGTAAAGGCATATCAAACCTGTTGATAGCTGAGGATTTGCTAAAAATCCTAAGGGACATGTTCCCATTTGATCCAACGCCTCCGACGGCTAAGGACAGAAGAAAATGTTGGCTTCTAAGCCCAACATAAGTCTTCGACAACTCACTATGCTGAGGGGAATAGCATGGCTAGCCCAACTCAAACGGTAGTTGGTAAAGGCATATCAAACCCGTTGATAGCTGAGGGTTTGCTAAAAATCCTAAGTGGATGTAGTTTCGCTCTTCCCTCCAAAAATTCCTTACCAATTCTAATCCACAGAATGGTAGGTCTACAAAATACAATCATTGCTACGTTAACACTATACCTCTGGTAATGAAAATTCTCAATACTCCTTGTCGAGTACAAACTTTACTTGTCAACTCTACGTGGAGCAGCAAGACTTCAAATTTGCCAAGTTAACACTATACCTCTAGCACTTCAAAATTCACTTGTCAATTCTAATCAATAGAATGACAGGTCCTTAAATTGCTCATATCGCAAATCAATTTCTGTCAAGTTAATACCACACCTCTGACAAATTACTGTTAAGTTAACATTACACTTCTAACAGTCATCAAGTTGCTGCCAAGTTCAATATTAAACCTCTGACAGTCACCTTCCTTCAGACTTCCATATCGAAGCTGAAATGAACGATGCCAAGTTTAATACTACACCTCTAGCGTCCAAGTCATTGCTAAGTTCAACAATACACTTAAGGCCATGACTTTCCCTCAGACTTCCTTATTAAAGTCGAAATGACCAATGCCAAGTTCAAAAGTACACTTCTAGCATTACCCTCACTGCCAAGTTAAACATCACACCTATGACAGTGACACTTTCAGTTTTCCCAAACAAAACTGAAATGCTTCTGAGTTAAGTTAATATCACACCTCTGGCTTACATCCTTGTCAAGTTAATACTACACTTCTGACAAGATTACATTCAACCCGTTAAGTTAATATCACACCTCTAACGGTAAAGACTTTCCTAGATTCCCCGCGAGTCTAGTCTCACTTGTTATTCTCCCCAACAGAACAACAAGTCTACTTAAGAAAAAACATTGTTAGGTTAACATTACAACGTTAACAGTGTTTTCATCAACTCTCTAGTTGAGCTTAAACCTTTGATAAAAGCTCGTCTTCCCTTGGGGTACCCATTCAACCTGTCACTTCCTTTTATAAAGTGGCAGGTCCACCAAAAATCATTTTATCCTTGTCAAGTTAATATTACACCTCTGACAGTATTGTGGGGTTCCTGAAATAGGATCTTTCTCCACAAAATTTGACTTGTTAAGATTATCATCATAGATTTTGACAAGCCAAAGATTCTTTGCTTCTATGCGTCTGACTAAAAAGAAAAGAGAGAGTTCAAGACAATAGAAGAGACAAAAAGAAAAGTGTCACTTTTATTTATATCCAGGCATATGAAAGTGATACAAAACGCTCTCTTATACAATGAGATTGAGTGTTACAGTTAAGGAGTACAAAGAAGTCCCTCTCTCTCTCAGAGGTTGCACTCACTCCTCAAAGCTGCATACAATTCCAAGTACAGGATGTTTGGAAGGGCGCCAAAGTAGGATAGGACATTGTGGCAACGATCAGAAGCTGGTTGCACCACGATGCATGATGTAAACATCAAAGAAGTCTCTGATTGACCGAGAACAATGGTGTTTCTTGAGGTTGAAAGGCAGCAGAATCTTCTGATTCCACCTGACCATCCGAAGTGGGGGTATGATCCTTCGTTGATGAACATCTCCTCCACCAGAAGGTCATTCAGTAGGCATGGAGTTTTCCTCGATGTCACTTCTGGGGTAAGAGAGGAGGTTTTGAGACCTCACAGGGGATGCTACCCACCACTATATCCACCGCTACCCCCGCCGCCATACTCACTCTGACCATGCCATGCCAGCAAGCATGACTGGTGCGTCGCGTCCAAAGAGATCTTGGCAAGGGTTAAGTCCCCGTCAGGGACCATGATTTCTGCCCTTGCAGACGACGGGGACCATGATTTCTTCCCTTGTGGACGAACATCGAACAAGTTCGCCGGCCGAAATATTCTCCCAGGGGCCCGGCAAACATGAGAAAGGATGATCAAGCCTACCTGCAAGAAGCAACAAAATTAGAAAATCTGAAGCTTAGTGTACTTCGACAGAAAATACTAAGTGACAGACGCAGCTATTGCTGAGGACTTCAGACGCAGGAATGGCCCATGCAGAGAGCCAAACTTCTGTGGAGGCAGAAACAGACGCGAATCAAAGCTGTGATATACACGAAATTTGAACGCGATCTAGTTCCACACCATGTCTAAGATACAAGACGCAAAGAGAATCAGACGCGAAAATTGTCGTCTCCCTGTTGGATGAACAGGAGTTGTAAGATTCGGGCCTGAGACCTCCAGTCTGAGTTGAGATTCTCCTAAGTCGACAGCCTCAAGACGCGAGCTCTATATGCAAAGCCTGCGGCCAGGTGCCTAAGTCTACTATACTCGCGTCCAGAGAAGTTTAAGTCAATAGCGCAACTTCCAAAAGAGGAAGGCACCAACTGACTTCAGGAGAAAATCCAGATGATGAATCTCTTTAAGAGATATCAAAATTCAGACTTAGTTGAACTAAAAATATCATGGCAAATTGGGACGGCGTACCCGCAGAGGCCTCTATTAAGAGTTGAACTCTCTGCATTGAAGCGCGGACATAAAAGGTGCTCAAAGAGACGCTTTTTGTTATTGAAATCACTTGACAGTGGTAATCTTCTGAAGAGACCAAACAGAAGCATGAAAGCTCTGGGTCATCTTCGTCCATGGAGGCAAGCCCCTGGTAAAGTCCTTGATGGGAGAAGATGGAGTCTCTCAGAGCACTCGCTGTTAAAAGAGAATAGTCCAAGTATGGGACTGCTAAAGGAAGGGGGTAAGCCCTATTTATAGGCGAGCCATAATGCCCATAATTAATGGCTCACTAATCAGAACCATCGGCCTTAATGACCGTACGAGTGTCAAAGTCCAATGGAAGGCTGACGCGTGGAGCGTCGCTTCGGGAAGCGTCGAAGACGCAGATCTCCAACCGCCAGCGCCGGTTTGGCATTAAAAGGCATTAACGCCCAGGCCCAATGAAGAGCCGACGCGTGGATGGTTGCTCCGGGAAACATCGAATGGTGCGAGTCCCCAATCGTCAACAACGATTGGACGTTTAAAGATCCGATAAAATCTTTATGACAGGCTGCATGTAACGTCTGGGAAGTTGCACCAAAACGCAGGCATGAGAGCCGCGTTCAGGAACCCGCGTCCTTCAAAAAACGGCGTCCTCCTTAGGAAAACTCTCCGCGTCTCTCGGAGTGATTCAAAGCTGCGTCCATCAACAAAAGGGACCCATTCTGGGGGTCTCAGTGGGAAAGCGCATAATAAGAGGAAGCTGCGTCCTGAGGCTTGAGTCTTCAGCAAAGAGGCCTATCAGATTCACAGGTACCTTGGAGCTGCGTCGACATGGCGAGATGATGATGGATTTGCACCGGGTCAAAGACCCAGCGTCGCGTCCTCTTATATGTCTGCGCCAGTTTTAAGGAGCGTAAGACCACATTCTTAATGCATCCTGATTCCTGCGCCTGGATAAAGTTAAGGACTGCGGCCAGTGAGTCACACTCAAAGCTGCGTCTTTCGCGTCAACTTGAACCGCGTCTCTCTTTGGAACGACGTTGCGTTTCATCAAACGAACTTAGTTCTACCTAAGTCTGTTAGTCACAGTCAGTAAGGGAGCACAACCAAAATCTGTGATTGAGAGGTTGGATTCATCTACAGCGGGGCAATGAAGGTGGAACAAAAATTTCAACGACTTTTATTTGTTAAAAGTAAATACAAACACTCTTGGTGAATAGAGTGTCCTTTTCTTTACAAAAAGGAAAAGAAGAAGAAGGCTAAAAATCCTGGTTCGCCAAAGAACGGATTTGTTCTCTAAGGCGATGTATCTCATGTTAACGCGCCTTCTCAGCTTCCATGAGAGCCTCGGTCCGTAGCTCCTCCTCGGATAAAAATCTCTTCGCAGCCAGCTGCACTCGTAGGGATTCCAGCTCGGAGGAATTAACAGAGAGATTTTCCTCAACTTGCGCCTTGGCAGCCTCTAATTCCGCTAGCCTCTTTTCGGAATTGGCCAACTTCTGTTCATTGATAGCAATCAAGGCCTCAGCTCTTGCTATGGTAGCTCGAGCATCGAGGATAACCTGCTTCGCAGTCTGCATGACCATCTCGGACTCCTTTGACTCGCCAGTTAGCTTTCGATGGTCAGCCTGGAAACATTGGAGAAGACGGGTCCTTT
Source organism: Agave tequilana (assembly GCA_038442645.1). Taxonomy (NCBI): domain Eukaryota; kingdom Viridiplantae; phylum Streptophyta; class Magnoliopsida; order Asparagales; family Asparagaceae; genus Agave; species Agave tequilana. The sequence continues at coordinate 29,187 of JAVJIF010017550.1, forward strand.
CAGCTATCCTTTCTTTCATCTCCCTTCGCTCTTGCTCTTGAGCAGCAAGGAGCCGGTCAGAGTTTCCTGGGCCTCGTGAAATGAGCCAGCATTCTCAGGGATCTAAGCTCTTTCAAGTTATGTCCCAACTGCTCCACCAGCAGCAGACACGCCTTGGCCGGTGAAGGGCCTCCGGCTAAATTGATGTTCTCAACCAGATTTCCGAGAAACATTCGGGCGAATTCAAAGGAGCTATTCCCAGATAGGATGAGATCAATACATGATCGCATGGAGGCAAAGAACTGCTACACCACTTGACGCGCCAGCTCCCCCATGGTATCACCGCCTGGGAAGAATTCCGCTGAAGTGCTCCCCGATCCCCTTTCCATCACGGGGCGAGGGACGTAAACCGATTCTTCCGGTACAGGAATCGGGCTAACGATAGGTGCGGCAGAAGCAAGGGTAACCCCGGCACTTCTGGGGCTACTGCACGATGAAGTAACAGCAAGCCCGACCTCTTCAGGATCCTTAGCCGAGGTTTGAGCTGTGCGGCCTTCCGGGTAAACACTGACCGCCAAATCTACCTGAGCTTCCTCGGTACTCTCTGCAAATTACCAGAACATCAGCCACGACGGTAAAAGGAAAATATTCAAAGCATCAACATTTTCTTACCAAGTTGGGGGTTCAAAGACGGCGAATTCTGGGGCGAACCTTGCAGAGTTGAGGTCCCCCCCACTCTAATGGTTGCCTTCTCTTGAGGCATCTTGGTAACTGGAGCCTCAACTCTTCCCTGCTGGACCAGCTCCTGCACCATCTCCTCGATATGCGAGGAAGTTGCAGCCTCACTGTCTGCAGCCAACCCTGCAGCATAAAGTTAAAGGGAGGACGTCAGAGAACCTTTTTCCTAGTTAAAAAGGGCAACTGGGTCAAAAAGACAAAGAGAGTACCTTCAGAAGGAGCAGTTGCCGCTAGTGACGACGCCGTCACCGGATCACACCCGTATATTTCCTCCTCCGTGATATGTGAGAATTTACTCGGATCTGGAAGAACAGGTTCATCGCCAAAATCAACCACGTCGCCTGAATCATATCTATCCTCTCCGGATGATGAGGACAATAGTTCAACGCGAGAAGCCTCGGCAATCGGGGCCTTGCCGCCAAATACCCCAGTGGTAGGGCTGGGGTCAATTACCCGTGAGCTGGGCATTAAAATACCAGGGGACCCGGGCTGTTGTGCCTCATCCCTCCTCTTTTGAGCCGAAGAAGACCCAGGCTGAGTTGAGACCCCTGGAATCTCAACGTCATCCCTGCTCATCAGGTCAACTTCGAGCTGCTCAGCTTCATCAGCTGAGGTGGGTTCGTCAGCGGTGGTGGGTTCGTCAACAAGTTCCCCTTCTTCTAAGAATGCGGGGCCCCTGCTGCGCAATCCACGAGTGCGAACAAGAGGGGCACTATCCTCCTCATCTTCTTCCTCTGCTCCTCAACACCAGAAGGGATGGCCTCAGACAAGGAAACTTCGCCCGTCAAGTCTCTCTGGGCCTTCTTGGGGGCAGGCTCGATGATTGAAGTAGAGCCCTGAGGACGCTTATGTACTGCCTGTCGACCCTTTGCTGCTCTCGGCTCCCCCCTTGACACCCTTCTGGCCTCCTTTTGAGCCGCCCGATATTCATCGACGCCTCGCGAGCGCTTTTTGGACGCCGACTTTGCTTCGTAAGAGGCATTGATACTCTCAATGCATGAGTACTCTGGTGAGAAGTCAGGCATTTGGTTGGCTTGGAAGTACCAGGTAAGACGAAAAAGCGCTTCCGTCCCTCCAGCCACGCTATAATACCAAGCCCGAGCACCTTCAAACAAATTCCCACTAAAGGCGAGATGAGCATTGGGGTTGCCGACATATAACTGATCATAGCTGAACTGTCGGGCGAAGCGATTCGGCATGTACGGCTTGATTGTGCACGAATTCTCTTGCCGAAAAAGCACATACCCAGGCCGAATATTGATCAACCACCAGAAACTCCCGATGACAGCCTCGTGAAGTTATCTGGACCCACCAGGTTGGCAAATTGGTCCCCATAAGATGCACCAGTAATCTCGGGGAAGCAGCGATTGAGCTGGTAGTTCGAAGTAGGTAGAATGCACTTCCAATGTAGTACATATAAGTATTACACCAGCTTGAACTCTCCAACCGCTGTACGAAAGAGATAAATCCCTCACACCAAGACACCGGCGTCATCAGAGAGGGACAGTGCATAACGTACCAAGCCATTAGGTACGTATAGGGAAGCTCGACCCGAGGGTTGGGACGCTTTACTATCGGCCTCCCCTCTGAGTCAACAATCGGCTCACCCTGGGAGTCTACAACCTTCTCTACCCTGCATAGACTCTGAGCTAAGGCCCGCAACCCGCTTTGAATACCGGCCGCCATGGCCGGGAGGAGGGCTATGGACTTACCATAAGCCAAGAGCACCGCCGGATACACCACATCAGCAACGATTACTTCATGTGGAGTGTCGGCACCACACAGCGCTTCAACCACAACATTAAGAAGCCCGCTAACAGTGCCCGATTGGAGATAGGGGTCCGGGCTTGGTGGTGGAAACTTTTGAAAACCGTGTCAGGTTTGAAAGTATCCTCGTTCGACTCTGTGGTGTAGGAGTCTACAGAAGCCTTGATCCTGTCGGCAATCTCTTCGTCGGAGTTGGGATCCAGTCGGGTCACTGGTTGGTCCTTCTGATTGACACCATTAAACAGGTAGCTTGCCCAAGACAGCTGCTTAACTCTCCTCGTCCTCCAAGAAGTTATCTGGCCGCAAATGTGGAAGTGACATAACACCTCCCAATAAGTCTCGTACACCCGAGGAAACTCTTTCTTCAAGAGGTGAAGCTCCTCAGAGGTCGGGACGTATTCCTCATAGGGAGTATCCCCCATTACCAGCCCCGAGACTTCGTTCAACTCATGCAGGGCAAGACCCATCTCTCCGACCGGAGTAAAAAATGTCCCCGTCAGAGGATTGTAACGCTCCAGGATCCCAAAGAAATTTTGAGAACTTGGTGGAATGTCATACTGTACGGCCCTGACCACTTGGTACAATTCCATATTCTCCAACAGACCTCCAAGATCGGCAAGGACGAAGCTCACCATCCTACCCCACCAGTACTTCTCAGTGGAATGAACCCACCCGAGCGGACGAAAATCGATCGGAAAGTCACCCCCCCGCTTTCATGAATACGTTGAGGAAGGTGGTGCCGAGTTTAGGAGTTTCTCCTACTGGGTGCTCAGACCTGAGCAGCCCGGGAAACAAGCCAAAAACCTCCTTCTCATGACCAGCATTATATACCTTCCTGGAGCCCAGGGTACCGAGAGAAACTTCGGGGACAGGTCGGGTAATCTCCCACACCATTGGCCGAGGGACAGACATATGCTGGAGATAAGATAGTGGCTACATTTTCTCCATGTTCGGAAGAAAGAACCTTCTACCCTCTATCTGACGAAGCCATTTATAATCTCCGTCATGCAAGGTATAGCCACCCTCGCTAATGTTGTCTCCGAAGAAGAAGGCAGATTTCTTCATCGGAACGCGAGAATCCGTTGTGAATGCCGCGTCAGTCATGAGCTCCCGGAGGGTCGCCGGGTCAACATTGGAGAGCCTCTCCCTTCGCTCCTTCGACTTGTCAGCAGTCACGGAAGCAGTCCGTTGCAGAATGAAGGTTAAATCGCAGTCAACACCACCTACGTGCCTGAAGTGGCACTTCTTGGAGAGTAGATTGGAGGAATATCGCACTGCATAGGAAAATGACACTTGATCAGAAATCTAAATGAAAATGATTAAGTGTCTATAATTCAGACGCAGAAGAGATTCCAGACGCAGAAATTGTCAAAATCCGCGTCCGGACCTGAGAACCGTGAGGCCAGCATGGAATCCGCTTTTTGAAAATCCAAGACGTATGAAAAATCTCTAAAGTACTTGGACTCAGGCACAAGATTCATGAAAACCAGCGTCTGATGTCACAAAATGCCAGAGTCAAGTCTGCGTCTGAATCTTTCACAATTAGAACATTCTAAGTGATGAGTCCGAAACGCAAGGCTTACTGGGACCCTGTGTTCAACAAACAAACGCATACTCAAGCAGATAAAAGCAGCAGGATCATCAAACCCGCGCCTTGACCGCGTCTAAGAATCAAACACGGTTTCGAATCCGTGTTGGCAGTTCTTCTTCAAAAAAGGGGATTTTTAGAGTTTTAAGAACTCCATAAACCCTTCTAATGGCGAAAATTAAGCCTGATGGGCGTTATACCTGAGATAGGGGCTTCCTGCATGGAGGAACCGCCCATTTGAGTCTCAGTGGCGACCGCCTTTGAAGATGAGGCAGTTTGCTTGGCCTTGGGTGCCATTGGTAATCAAGAATCCGATGTTAGATGAAGAAGAAGAGAACAAAGAGAGCTCCTTTCTCAAAACCCTAACAGATGTAAGCGAAGACGAAAGAGAGATTAATAATAACTCTCTCAATGACTGTTGCCATTTATAGGCACGGCTATTCGCAAAGATACGCGGCGCTTGGCTCGACGCCGAATCACCGCCTGACGCGTGGACAGTGCATTTAATGCAGCGTGAAGTTCGCACGCCAAAAAGAAGGTGTCTCGTCGGCTCCACAGGACACGTGACAGTGCACTCATGGCATGGCACGGATTCGCACCCAACAGTCGCGCCTCTTCAATGGACGCACCACCTAAGCACGGCCATAGTTGCGTCCAGAAAGTCGCGTCTTTACTCCAAAAGATGTGTCTCTCCGAAGTTCGCATCCCTCCAACCCAGACAAAAATCGCGTCTGCCTTATGGAATAACAGTCGCGTTTTCATTCCAAAAGATGCACCCTATGAAAGTCGCATCTTTAAAGCAGTACTATCTCTGCGTCTCAAAAGAACTGGCGTTCAGTCCTTGCTTTTGCAAATCGGTTCAACAGTACACTGGCACAAGCAGACGACCGTCCACTCCTGGCTTAAAGTGCACCCACGACAGACTCAAAGCAATCGGGAGGTTTAGACTGTGCATCTAGACACTCAACACGATCAACTTTGGTGGCTTCAAAGAGTTCCACAGTACACTTACGAAGACCATACTCCAGATAAATCAAACACAGAGCATTGACAATCCAGTCACAAGGGTACGCTCAGCTAGAGTCCAAAGTATTTCGAAATCCGTCCCACTTAATTGTGGAATGTCAAAAACTTTGGAGGGGGTTCTGTAGGCTGTCTAAAAATCACTAAAAGACAAGCCATTGAAAAGCAGAATTTCAGCCGCGTCTCGACATCAAGGCGCGAGGGTTCAAACCCGCGTCTCAACATCAAGGCGAGGCTCGACAGCCGCGTCTCAACATCAAGGCGAGGCTCGACAGCCGCATCTCAACATCTGCGCGAGGCTCGACAGCCGCGTCTCAACATCTGCGCGAGGCTCGACAGCCGCATCTCAGCAAATGTGAGAGGCTCGACACCCGCGTCTCAGCATCAAGGCGCAAGGGTCGAAACCCGCGCCTCGGTGCAACTGCCCTGGTTATGGGGCCTGTCACCGCCCACATAGCGGGGAAGTTAACCCCCATTGTGGAGTGTTTTTAGGGGGCACGTTCACCCTGATACCTCTATAAATAGCCTTGCTTGCTATTGAGAAGGGGTCGGTCGATTAGAAAGGAGAGACAGAGAAAGATAGTCCAACTTTTCAGCTAGCTTGTTGTGCTCAAGTTAGTCTTTGCCGACAATCTCTTTTAGAGTTTTGGTCGACAGAGCTGTGTTACTCCGTTAACCACCCGAAGAGAAGAGCGCCGGAAGATCTCAATGTTCACCCGGTCAACGGAGAACAAGATTCACTCTCCACCCGCCACTTGAAGAACCCAGCCTTAAACAAAGGAAGGATTCAAGACTCAACATCCTCCCTCCCTTGTAATCGGAATACTGATCTGTTGTAATCTTCTATCCAATCAAAAGAATTTTGCAATCGAATCCTCCTTTTCCGACGCGTACAGTATTGTACCCCCATTATTGAGAGAGCTGAAGAACAATGAGCTAAGCGTTGTACTCAACTACGTTGTTGGAGCAAGATTCTATCAGTGAGAATGCACGAGGAAGAATGTGATTCTCTGACAAAACAAATACCACCCCCGCTCCGGTAATGATCTTGCATGTAGGACCTGATCTTGATGCACCATCAAAAAACATCTACCATACATCATCTCCTGAGGTCATATTGGCTTCAAGAACCTCGTCCAAAATGTCTGTGTGTAGCTTTGAGGTTTCCGAGACTAGATGAGCTGCTCGAGAATATGCGAGAGTTTGACCTTTGACCGCCTTTTGGGGTACAAAAGTCATGTCGTATTGAGATAGTAAAATGGCTCAAATAGCTAGTTTGGAGTTCAAGGACCCTGGTTTCATCATGAAAATACATAGGGGATTGACTCTTGAAATGACGTGTATAGTTTGGCCAACCAAATAATGTCGTGTCTTTTGGATGATGAAGACAAGGGCCAGACACTCCTTCTTGATAGGTTGTATTGATAATCGGCTCCAATCAGAGTTCTGCTCAGGTAGTAGATGGCTTGCTCGAAGCCTTCATCATTTTCTGTGCCAGAAGAGTACCTAAAGAGTGATTCATAGCTCGCATATAGAGAAAGAATGATTTTTCTAAAAAAGGAGCTACCAGGACTAGAGGCTAGGTGATGTGCTCTTTGATATCCTTGAAAGCCTTTTGATAAGCTCTATTCTATATAAAGGAGACACCTTTCTTCATTAACTATGTAAATGGTTGGCAAAGGCCTAAAAGATTTGCCATGGATCTTCAGATGTAGGCGAGTCTGCTTTGTAGACCTCTGAGCTCTTTGAGGGTCCTTAGAGGTTGCATCCCTGAATGGCCTTGGCTTTGTCAAGGTCAAGGTGAATTCCTTTGGATGTGACAATAAATCCAAGGAACTTACCACTCGACACTCTCAAGAATGACTTGGTCGAGTTCATCTTCAACTGGTGAGCTTGTATGATGTCGAACACGATTTTTAGGTCATCAAGATTGTTGTTTTTACTGCGACTCTTAACTGCAATGTCGTCAATATAGTAATTCACCATTTTTCATAGATGATCACGGAAAATTATGCTTATGGCACGTTGGTAAGTTTCACCCGCATTCTTCAATCCGAATCGGATTACTGTGTAACAATATATCCCAATGGCATTCTAAATAATGTATGCTTCTCATCATCCGAGTGCGTCTTGATTTGATTGTACCGTGAAAAGCCATCCATGAAGGACATCTTTTCAAAGCCACACGTATTGTCAATCATGACATCAGTGATGGGCAATGAAAAATCATCCATAGGACAGGTTGTGTTAAGATCACGAAAGTCAATGCAAACTCTAATCTTCCCATTTTTTTGAGCACAGAGACAATATTAGCAGCCTAGTCTAGGTGTTGTTCTTTTCGAATGAAGCCGCATTTGATGAGTTTATGAACTTTGATTTTGATTGCTTCCATGACGTCGGGTTGAAACCGTCATTGGTGTTGCTTAACCATCTTGGCATCCCGTTTGATATTGAGACGATGCATAGCCACTTGAGGATTGTGGCTAGGTATGTCTTCATAGCTCCAGGCAAAGACATCTATATACACCTATATGAGAGATATTAGGTCTTGCTTCTCTATTGGCGATAGGCTTTCATTTATAAAGATGAGCTTCAGGTGTGCTTGATCACCCACATCGACTTGGTTCACCTTATCTTCAATCAGAGATTCACGCTGTTCGAAATGCATATCCCATTGAAGATCCAGTTGCTGAGCCCATGGATCAGTGTCAAATGGCTTGATGTCTTCATCTTGCTCCGCCTGACTTATAGACGTCATATTGGCAAAGGCTTCTTAAAGACTACCCCCACACTAATATCAGAGTCCCAACTGGACGAGCTGATATCTGCGATGGTGGGGCTTGTTATACTCTGATTCTGATTAGGGATATGTGGTTGCAATAATTGGCTGATTTTTCTTCTGGTATGAAAGGTTGCAAAGAGATGCGCCGCTCTTTACCGAAACTCAAACCATCCCCACAATTCAAGTTATATCCTATTCTTTTCATCATGCGGTGTGTTGATTGTGCATAATGAAAGAATTATGAGGGTTCCAAGTCATCGTCTAATTCCCTGGATGTCGTGGCCTGAGCTTGGCCTCTGCCAAATACAATCGGTGATTGGTCCTTTATAGAAGGAGGGACGATGAAGACAGATCCTTCATTGTCCTCTATATGCATGCATACCATTTTTGAGATGGACAGAGGCATGTGCAATGAACTAATATCCACAGATTTAAATACATCCTCAAGACACAAAGAATAATCAAAAGCAACATTTTCATTAAGGACCCACTCGCCCTCATTTTCGGCGGGGTTATTACAATCAGGATCATCTAGATATGCTACAATTAGTTCCATGCTAAAGATAACCAATGCATCTTCTTCTGATTCTGAGTCCGCTTCGTTGCCACTATCGATGTCATCGGGCAATGATCTCTTTCCTAGCTCGTTATCTTCCTGGTAGAGTAGGAAATCGGTGAAGTATTTCTCCACACCTTTCAACAGTTGCATTTCAGCGAACATCATTTGAACCACAGCATCATCGCCCACATATTTGAAGCATTGGTGCAAAGTGGAGGGGACGATCCAGTTGGTATGAATCCATGGTCGTCCGTGCAAGAGATTATAAGACATGTCAGTAAAAATGATGTAACACATCACTTTTGATTTCAAGTCTCCAATTTGGCATCAGAGACGAATCTTGCCCAGAGGGTGACTACTCCCAGTACTGAATCCATAGATGGTTGTAGTAGTGGTTGACAACCTGCTTAGTGGGAAGCCAAAAAAGTAGAGAAACCTCTTTGAGATGATGCTCAAAGTGGATCCTGGATCGACTTGGATCCTCTCGATGCATGTAGAGCTAAAGTACCCAGTATAGTACAGAGTTCTGTCATGCTTATTATCCTTGAAGAGCATGTCCTCGAGAGTAAAGGTGATGGATGGCACCTGTCGCTGCACCAAATGACATTGGGGACACGGAGTCTCATTGTCATTAGTAAGAATTGCCGGTACTTATGTTAGAAAGCTCTGAGTCAGCGAGTGCATCCTTAAGTGCCTCTCTTGTCTCCTTCAAAAGGTGAAGTAGCTCATGCAGAGTGATAAAAGCTGGGATATTGGCAAGTTGTGCCAATATGTCGAAGGGGAAAGGAGCATTGAGCCCCTTCGAAGGATCCATTACCAATTTGTCGAATCAGACCTCCGTTTGCTTTCCTTTGTCCAGTGGGGAGGATTGTGCCAAAGTCTGAATTGGTGCAGTTGCTCCCGATATCATTGGTTGTTGTGTCTCATCGGAGGTCTGATCATACTGTCACAAGTACTGCCTTCCAGGCCAGGTGCCTAATGGTTGATAGGCAGTGGGCTATGCCACTAAGGCAAGTTTCTCTTCTTCTGAATCACTGGGAGAAGTTCTACTCACAGCGTCATCATCCATTGTGAGGAAGACGACATTACATGACTTGCCTTTGAGCTTGGGCTTGCTGGATTCTCATTCCTCATCTTTGACGATATTCAGATAGACCCACATGATTTCTCCAGATTTTGTTATCATTGGAATAAGACCCTTGGCTTTCTGCTTTTTCGCCATTGGGTTGAAAATGTCCAATCTGGCTTTAAGGACTAGGGTCAATCCATCCTGGATAGTCATCTTCCGGAAGATCCAGAAATTGAGAGTCACCATGTTAGCAGTGACTTTCTTTTAGTCTGACTAGAGTGTTAGAACTCCAGCATCCACTAATGCTTGAATCTTATCCTTAAGGACAAAGCATTTGCTAGTCGGATGATGCACCATTCTTTGAAAGAGGAAGTAGTTGGGATCGTTTGTACGCCTCACTTCTTCTAGTCGCCGGACTTTTGGTAACTTGAGCTTCTTACCTTTATTAAGTAGGTGAAAGATGGTCACCAGTTGTTCATCTTTAAAGGAATATTATCTCAACGGAAACTTGAATTTCTGATTGTTGTTGACACTGCACCTTTTCTGCCTTGGTGGAGCTTCCCCAGACAACTCGACTGCCATTGTTTCTTTCTCTTTGGATTGGGAAGATTGGGCTGCATCACGCCCTTTGATTAGTCTACAATTTTGCATCATTACATCATATTCTCCTAACAATTTATGAATAAAATGACGCTTCTCAACCGTGTCTTGGTTTATTTTGCAGATAATTAAGAGTCTAGGGGTAAAGGAGTAATAAGAGCCTAATTAAATCCAATTTTGGGTTATTAAATCTCATTTCTTAAAGAGCAAGCTAGAGAGCTTCTAGAAGACATATTGGATCTAGAAAATGGGGACGAATCTGAAGAAACCTGGATCCAATTCACCCATAACTAGAGATGATTAGAAGTTCCTCACAGCTGGATGAAACCACGGACCAAAACCAAGGACCTAAGTCCCTGGTATTGCTGCGAAAATGTGGCAGTTGCCTCATTTTCGCGACAATCTTGTGGGCCCACGCGTCGATCTTTGAAGCGTGGCCTCGTCTCGCCTTTCAGATGCTTCTCTGCCTATAAATATTTCAAGGTTTGGCCAGAAATGAGAACAGAGAGTTGTAGGCTAGGGTTTTCTCTTTAGTGTAGGTTAGTGTAGTTCTTCTTCTGTTTTCTTTTGTATTTTCATTTTGTTTTAGATTCATGAATTAGGGCTGAGTTGATTCTGGAGAGAGAGAGAGATATTGATAAAATAGAGAGTGACAATATATGTAAAGGTGTCTCCTTTCTTCTCTATTGAAATCTTCTCTATTGAAAACTTCTCCATCTTCTACATGACGCTTAGCTAGTTTCTTTTCAGGCAATCTAATTACTAATCACTAACTAGTTAACCACTTGCTTGATAATCCACATGAATCTAATAACCTCTACTAGGCCTTACTCTTGCAAGAGCCATTGATAGTTCATGATGATGGATTCTAACATTCCAACATCTAACTACTAATAAGCTAACTTACAATGTCTTCTTTATTTCATGCTCACCTCTATTTGATTTTTATAATATAATAGTAGCTTGTATGTTGCTGTGTGGAATGGATGTATTTGGATGTGGAAGAAGAATCTTATGATCCATACTTTGTAATGCTCTTGAAGCCAAGGACAGTGATGGCCAAGGATCCATGTGAGGCAACTATCACTAAGAGGTTAGCATGTTAGTGGACCAATTAGTAGTTAGTAGCGATGAGTTTTCTTTCATAGTTTTTCTCTTTCTTTTTCTCTTGTTTTAAAAATCAATTTCAAAACCCTTTAAATATTTTTCTATCGATATTTTCACAGCCTTCTTAGTTCACCATTGTTTTCATCTTCTTCACAACAAGTTTCATCTTCTGTTTATTTTATTTTCCAAATCACTTTGCTTTCTACTTCACCTCTGTTTTCTTATTTTGTTTTACTGATCTGACAATCACTCCTTTTTTGTTTTTTCCATCGCCATTTTCATCACCTTCTCTACCTATCACTTTTGAATTTTTTTCTTTCCATTTTCTCATTCTTTAACAAAGAAGAACTTGTTAACATACGACGTGAATAAGGACCATTAATGCTTCTATTGCTTCTCGTCTCTGTGGATTCGACCAGCTGAGCCAATGTTATAAAGGAAGTATCGAGGGAACATTAACACATACGCTTTCACATTGGTTTTATAAAACACACGTTTTTTAAGTACTGGTTTACACCTTATTCCTCTTGATTCTGACCTCACATTTGTACTTGGGCACTGAGGGCTTAAATTTTTTAGCTGATTTCTCAGCTATCTCTTCTCGTTCAACGAGCTCCTTCCAAGTATGGGCATTGACAACTCCCATATGAACTTCTACTCTGTCAAGAAAGTTATGCCGACATATTTGAAACAACATGGATAAGGGCATGCCTGCGAGGCACACACACACAGAGAGAGAGAGAGATTGCAGAAGCCCTTAATGTATTCCTCACAGATTCTCCTTCTTTATAAACCATCGAGAGGAGCTTATCTATAGTTACCTCGGTGTCATACTCATAAAATCGAGAAAGGAATTGGGTTTCCAAATTAACCCAAGAATTGATGGAGCAGTTAGGAAGGCTACTAAACCAGTTAAAGGCTACCCTCTTAAGGGTATCGATGAATAGTCTAGCCATGACAGCGTCATTATCTATCACGTTGCTAGTTTGTGACCAAAAGTAATAGATATGCTGATTTGGTGAGCTCTTGCCATCATACGTGTGTAACGTAGGTGGCTTCAACTTTGGTGGATAGGGAATGAGTCCCATTCCAATTGGTAAGGACGTGTCATCTCTAATTTCATCAGTTCATCCCTCTAAGTCAGGGATGTAATCTGAGCTTGGATGCTTTTGATAACATCAGCATCAATTGAGAAACATTCCTTTGAATTTTCAGTCTTAAGGGGTTCCGTGTTGGGGTTCTCCTCCTCATCATGATTGCTACCAGTCATGTCATCATTATTTTGGTTGTTCAGAAATTATGCCAACATCTGCTAGATATTTTTCAGAGCTGCTTGTTGAACTCTAGAAGCTTGTTCTTGGGCCTCCATACGCCGATGGAGATCATCATTATGGTTGTTGTCGGCCATGTTATCTGATTAGGCTCTAAAACGGCATATTTCATAACATATCTTCATATTTATTTAATATTAAATTCTGCTAATACTACCTCTCTTGTATGTTTCTAGGTCCATGGTGTGCAATGAAGAAGAAGACCCTAAATCACCATTTAATGGGTGATTAAAGGCCTATAATATAGAAATTAACTTTGGAGAGCAGTTTCGTTAAAACCAGGGGCCCAAAACCAGAAACCGGGACCTGCAGCCAATAGGGGGACACACGCGGCGCACAGCAGGCGGCGCTGCACGCGCCGCCCAGGTACAGCCGAGTAAACGTGGTCATACAGGCGCGGCCACGCTCGTACTTTGGGCCAGGGGTTGTCCTCTTGGCCCCCTTTCCCCTGGTGCCTATAAATACACCCTGGGGTTCTTTTTCAGGGGGAAATATAGAGAGTTAGGGTAGTTTCTTTCCATGTTATAGTTTAGGATAATTTAGGTTAGGTTAGTTCTTCTTCTTCCTTTATATTTCTATTTCTTGTAGATCTTGTAATAGGAGAGAGAGTGGTATATGGTTGGAAAGCAAGATTCTTGTAATAGAAGGTGACAATCTATGAAAGGTTCTCTCTTTACCTCTCTTTATTTTCTTCTCTCTAACTCTTTTTATATGTTTAGCTAATTTCTCTCATGGCAACTAACTACTAACCACTAACTTGCTAACTTCTTATTTGATAATCCACATGAATCTAATAGCCTCTACTTGGCCTTGCTCTTGCAAGAGCCATTGATGGCTCATGATGATGGATTCTAATCTCTAACTTTCTAACTCTCTAACAAGCTAACATTATTTTACTCCATGCTTACTTTTAGTTTTGATGGTTTAAGTGTAACTTGTACTTGTTTTATTGAGTTGGGATGTGATGAGTTACATATGGGTCATGCTTTGAAAAGCTCTTGAACCAAGGACTAATGATTGCCAGTGGTACATGTGAGGCAACTATCAATAAGAGATTATCATGTTGGTGGAGTCATTAGTAGTTAGTAGCAATGGGTTTTCTTTTTTTTTCACTTTGTTTTAGACATACAAACAAAATCACAAAAATAATTCTTCTATGTTTCTAACTTCTTTGTTTTCACCGTACTTCTCTTTTCATTCTTTGTTTCCTTTTCTTTTCATTCTTTCAAATATTGAAGAACTTTTAACACACACGTGAATCAACCGGTAAATCTTCTATCGCCTCCCGTCCTTGTGGATTCGACTCGTTTTGGCCTCTATGCTATAACCGAAGTATCGAGGAAGCCAAAGTACACACACTTTAAATATCGATTTCAAAACATACACTTTCTGTGCATAGTTTCCCCCAGTCATTGTCCGACATAACCCCTATTTGGTCAGAGTTAATAGTGGTTGAGAAAGCATAGCCGTTGCTTCTTCTTCATCGTCTGACCACTGGAAGAGGCTTCTCAGCGGTTCTGGTGATATTGCCCCTATGGAGGAGGAGGGATGTCTATAATTGTAGGGTATTACTACCCTAGAGCCGGTACCTCAAAAGGCACTTCCGGTTCAATCAGAACCTAACTTAAGCCTGGACTATAGTCAAGATCTGGGGAACTAACTAAGAGTGCAGGAACCCTCTGTCTTCCGCTTCAGGATCACATCGAATCCCTTTCTTTGCCTGTCATGTTGATAGAAACTGCAACAAGGTGAGGCTTATTGGCTTTCCTTTTCCTCCTGGACTTGGCTCTTTAGAGGTTTGGGCTGACAACCGTCGAATACCGATGGTTGGTTCAGAGGAATGTTGCGGGGATTGGCCCCAGACAACAATTAGCAGAGTGGACTGTCCCAAGTTGACACCCTGCTTATCTGTACTGAGATGGCGAGATGTAAACCTCCTCTTCAGGGTAGGAGTTTCACTTTTACTCATAAATTCTCACAAGTCTGTGTTGGTCGGACCTAATCGCTCCAACACGGAGACTCGGGGAGGCTAAACATTAGCCTGGATGGGCTGAGAAGTCTTTAGATTTAACCATAGACTTGGCTGATCTTCTGGCCGACGCGAAGCTAAGACAGCTTCGCCGTGGGGCGAAGCTATGTCAACACTTGGTGCTTTAGTATTGTGAAGTGCTGCTTTTTGTTTAAGCGAAGTAACTTCGTTGTTAGCACTAGAGTTTCTTCAAATCTACCTTTGCAGATAGAAACTTTGGCAGTAGGGAGAGAAGCTATTGCAGCTTCGCTGATAGCACTTATGAGTTCTTTGCCCTTAGCTTCACAAGAGAATCGAGGCTAAGCTCTATGAAGAGCTGAAGTAGTCTCGCAGTCAGAGACTACGTGAGCTTCTGTCAAAGCTAAAACCAAAGATCCTTTAGCCTTGCACGAAACTGAAATGGATTTTTCAATCCAGATAGCCTTAGAGGCTAATTTAACTTCGCGTACAACATACAAGTGCTGGAGCGAAGCTACTTTAGTCTCTGTTGAGACTGATTTAGGTCCGCAGGTGTCCTTCTTTGTCTCGTCAGAGACTTGCTTTCGAGCAGTGGCTAGAGGAGACCTAGCCATTGAGATCTTCCTGCACTCACTGATGAGGTTTGAGCCACCCTCAGAGAAGATTTTCTCAAATCTCTCTTGGCCGAATTGGATGACCAATGTCCCAGTAGTACACCCAAGGGCCCCATCATCGCATTGCGGCACCATCTTCTTATTATTGAAGAAGATCTTTCCCAGCAGAGTCGCCATCTTTTTTCCATTGATGATGTAAAAGGGAATATTTTACAAAAGTTGAAGAGATTTACAAGTAATAAAAGAAAATTATAAAAACTCTCTTTAGAGTTTCTGAAAAAGTGTGCCGGTGGAAGTCTGATCGGTGCATGACCATTTTGTTCCATTGACGATACAAGTAATCGAGTCTTCGAGTCTTTTGCTTAAGGATTTTCTTCTCACCTGGTTTCAAAAATTCTTTGAGAAAGAAAGATTGTGAGGGTATTAGCACCTGAAAAAGAAGCAAAGTTCTCTGAAGAAAGCCCGAAAGCTAAACAGTGATCTCTTGTGAAATCTCTCCAAGAAGATCAGCGAAAATTCCCCTCCGAGCCCCTCCTTGCAAGGAGCTGTTTATAGGGTCTGTGGGGTGTAACTGCTCCCCTAAAAATCAGCACAAGGATTTAGTCTAGCTTCACACCTAAAGCTAGAATAGCTTCGCTAGCTTGAGAAAAATTGAAAACGCATACGCGAAGAATTAGCCAACTGGCTTGGGGTTGTTACACCAAATCCCATGATTCGCTCCACTAATTAAAGAATTTCCCTTGATCTTTTCCAACTAATTAAGGAGTAAAAAGATCATGGCAATTAATTGCCCAAAGTGACATTAATCTCGTGCTAGAATTTTAAATGATAAAAAATGACCATAAGAGCTCGTAGCAGAGCTAGTTCGCAGGGGAGCTAAAAGAGCTTCATGCGAAGCTAAAAGATAAGCCCACAACGGAGCTAATGATAACTTGCTGCGAAGCTACCACTGAGCTTGCAGCGAGATTTAAACCTCTCAATAAAGCTATGAAAAGCTTCAGGTGAAGCTAAGAAATGAGCCCACATTGGAGCTACTGAGCTTACTGCAAAGCTAGAGTTGAGCTTGCAGTGAAGCTAAATGTTAGCCTCTTGGGCTTCTTCAGAAGGCAATGCTTGGTTTGTTGTCTGCTTCACTAGATCAGTTGAGTCCAAATTATTAGTTTGTCGATCAGGTACTAGAAGAGTCGACAAGTTAGACATCATTCGGACCGGTTGTAGAGCTGCCTTGGAGTTTGTCTTTTCAGAGTGTCAACAGCTGCATTTTCGCGACCTGGTGTTTGAATTAGGGGGAGTGCTTGCTCCCCCTATCTTTTTATCTTATACCTTATCCCAAATTTTTCTATAAATACCTATATTCGTGAAGAGAATTGTACATCACAAGGCTGAAAAGCAATTGAGAGGAGAGGTTTGTGTGTTGTAATGCGAGTTTTGCAAAAGATTGAGAGATATATAATGACGATTCTTCAGTAAAATTTAGTCTTCTTCAATAAAGATCGTGCAACGTTTTAGTCTAAGCTTTCTCTATTTTTCTTTATAATTTCTGCAATGTGATTCTTTTCTTTTAATTTCATGGTATACTTTATGCTCTTCTCATGCATGTCATCTTCTCTTTTCAGTTGCTAGTTCTTCTAATTCCTTTGTTTTCAGCATTGTTCGGAGGAGGGAGACGTTAAGGCGACGATAAGGAACCAAGTCTTGTGTTGATTCCGAGTTCCATCTTTCTTTTCCCTTCCTCTCTTATTTTTTCATCGCTTTATTTACTTAGTCTTCACATCGGTTAGTATTTCTTCTCTTTTATTTCATATTTTTAGTGCTTATAGAATTTTTGTTCATAGAATAAGATTTCAACTTTCATCCAAAGATTTTCCAACTATGTTTAAATTAAATTTAGATTTTTAAGAAATAAGTTTAACAAGTCTATGTGGATACCACCCTTTTATTGTCACTATATAATTCTTTTAAAAGATTCTAACAAGATTAAGTTTTTCTATAATTTGTAAGTAGTTCAACAATGATGGAGTTCTTCATAACTTTTGAAATGCGAACAAATGTCATGATGTCCTGACAGCAACAATTTGGTGAGGGGGGAGGAGGGACTCAACCAAATTCTTTCTTGTAATAGATTACCTTCCTCCCACTTAGCATTAAGCTCTTTGAAGTAATTATCTTCTTCTACCATCTCATTGACTTGATCAAACCAATCCGACTCAATGGCAGTAATAACCATCAGAGTGTTATCATCAGCTCCCTCCCTCCTGGAAAGGCTGTCAGCAACAAAGTTTTCTTTTCCTTTCTTATGCTCGACTGTGTATTGTAATTCAGCAGTTTAAGAAGTCACACATATTGTGCCTCCGTGCATATTCTCTACCCTAGAAGATATTTCAAAGGTTTGTGATAAGTTCTAATCACAAACTCTCTACACAGCAAGTACTGTCACCATTTCCTGGTTGCAAGCAGGACCCCCAACATCTTTATCCCATATGTTGAGTTTATTTTCTCATGTTCTTGAGTTGCTGGCTAATATAAGCAATGGGGTGCCTTTTTCGCATCAGAATAGCCCTAATTCTGGTGGCAGATGCATCACACTCTATCACAAAAGAAAGGGTAGAGAGTCAGGCAGTGCAAGGACTGGAATTGTAGTGGGAGCCATCTTTAATGTTTCAAAAGCCTGCTGAGCATCAAACTGACCAATGAAATGCGTTCTTTTTGTTAGGGTTGTCAAAACAGCTGCCAAAGTGCTATAGTCCCTGATGTATTTCCTGTAGTATCCTGTCCAGGAATCCCCTCAATGCTCTCAAGCTCTCGGGTACTGGCCACTCCAAAACTGCCTTCACTTTCTTTGGATCCACTATAACCCCAGCTGGAGATATGATATGCCCCAAGTATTCCACCTCAGAAACCCCAAATTTGCATTTGCTTTTCTTTGCGTATAACTATTTATCCACCAGAACTTGAAATACCAACCTGACATGTTTCAAATGATCCTGCAACGTGGGATATATATGAGTATGGTTTGAATGACTAATACAAATTTTCTTAAGTATGGTTTGAATGACTCATTAATGAGGCCTTGAAATACTGCTAGGACATTTGTGAGCCCAAAAGGCATTACAAGGAGTTTATAATGTCCTACATGAGGTTTGAATGCAGTTTTATGAATGTCATGCTCATGCATTCTGAAAGTGCACCTAAAGGGGGGTGAATAGGTGTACTAGCTAATGTAGAACAAATGATGTGAAATTAAAAACTTAATTGCAAACGCACTATGTATAACCAAAAGTCACCCCTAATTCCCGTAAAAGGGCTGTGGAACTACTCCTCTAGATTCCTCTACATTAAGAGTTGAGGTGTTATTATATGCTCTCTTGCTTCAACACAAGTGTAGGCACACACACAAACTATATCTAGCATATGAATATGAACAATATAAAGCAATGCAAGATATAAGAGAGATGAGTTGAGAGATAGTGGATCAAATGCAAACACAAAAATATGGTTCGAGATTCGAGCCACTTCTTTATATTTTCGCCTTCACGCAGAAGGATTTTCACTACGTCCACATAGGACCTTCCATAAAGGGACCTCCACTGAGAAATTACAACTCAACACCAGGAGTATACAACTCCTCTCTCAAGCACAAAACCTCTACACAAGATGTGGACACTAAGCCAAGCACCTAGCAAATAAAAATACACTTGGTGATCACAAAGATCATAAACTCTCTCTTGGTGATCTCAAAAGATCACAAACAATTTTCTCACAAAAACAAGATCCTAAAGATAGGATTAGAATTGATTAGCTCAAGTATGTGAGAAATCAAAGTGTTTGAAAATATAAAAACAAAGAAAATACTAGGGAAAAAATTCTTGATGGATATATAAAATGAAGAACAAAATAAAATTCCCAAGACTTAATTTTCTTTGATTTTTCAAAACTTTGAAAACAAATAAAGATAAGAGAATTTTTAACACAAAAACTTCTTTTTAAAACTTACTGAAAACACTTAAGAAGATCAAAAAATTTGCTCTTAAAAATCTTAGTGAAAACAGCCTTCAAGGACCCATATTTATAGGGTTTTGAAAACTAGCCGTTGGGGTCCAAAAGAGGCCTAGAATAACCTGTTGGTCGACCGCCGGTGGACCGGCCAACGGTTAAAGCACTGTAGGTCGACCGGCCTACGGTCAAATTTTTGACTGTTAGGCACTGCTACCGGTTGATCGCCCGATCGATCGAGGACAGAACCAGAGAGTGGACTCTCTGGTTGGTCGACCGGGGGCAGATCTAGAGAACAAGCTCTCTGGATGGGTCAACTGCACGGTCGACTGGCCCAAGGTCAAGGCTGTGTGACCGTATCTGTACAAATCGGTCGACCGCCCGGTCGACCCAGATCTGGTCCGATCGACCGGTCGGTCGACTGCTAGTGGTCTCAGGCTTGGTTTTAGAGTTTGAAAACTTGATCTTTTAAATACCCATAAAATCACATAAAATCACATAAAATCCATAAAAATAAGTTCTTCTAAATATTTGAAGAACAAATATGTGTGACTAAAATTCAACACATATTACAAACAATTTGAACTATTTTTGAGATATAAAAATTAAGCTTTAAACAAAGAACGGCATTTTTCAAAATTAGATTTGAAATGAAAATCTATTTTCTCCAAAACTTGTATAAATACAAAAAAATGATATTTAAATTCATTTTGAAGTATAGAGTGTACAAATAGAATCCAGTATACATATAAAAGATATATCCATGTTTTTTTAAATTAAATTCAAACTAAATTTTATTAAAAATAAAACTTGAAACACATGAACTAGACTCATCAAAATACGTTTTAGACAATATGAACTAAACAATGTATATGGATGAATCCACTATACATATAAATCATATAAAACTTGTTTTGATTTTATCTATTCATGAAAACGATAACTGTATACTTGAAAATCTAAAATCGGTTAAACCGAAACCAATAAACTTTTGAACTTGTGTGTGTGTACTGTGTTGGCCCAAAGGCCTTCCACCCTAGTTTTGATGATGATTAACTCATGTAGTTATGTTTACTAATAATCTTGTGTTGTTTAAGTTTCAGATCATTAACAAGATATTAGTTGGCGATTAGCTTCAACAAGGAGTTTAGAAGCTTTTCATGGTGAATCCAGGGCTCAAACATCAAGATCATACCTTGCCTAGCCCATGGATGGAGTTTTGGAGCAAGTCAACTTGAAGATGAAGATCATCAAGAAGACTTAGGTATCCATAGTTTAGATAGTGTGTTTTAGATCCATTTGTAAAGCTTAGTATAGTTGATATGCTCAAGTGCACAATACACACACGTTTCATGTTTTGGATTTTGGTTTTCATGAATAGTTTGATCAAAACAAGTTTACATGGTTTTTATGTATATTAGATTTGTTCAATATACATACATGCTTCATATCTTAAACAAACTTATTTTGACTTTCTTATTCATGTATTGAAAAATCAAGTTTGATAAAAATACAAGTTTTGGTTTTTGGTAAAAATGATAAAACACAAAAATAGTTCATATTGATTGATATTTGAGCTAAACTTTTTATCACATGTTTATATATCAATGCAAAATGATAAAACTATTTTTGGATATTTTTACAAGACTTAAAAGATTTTTAGAAAAATATTTTACACTGTTTTTCTGACCAAGATTTCTGTTCCAGGCTTCAACCAGTCGACTAGTCAAACTGACCTAGTCGACTTGGGATGAAGTCGGTCGACCGGGCCGGTCGACCGACGTGCACAGATCTGTGCACGTTTGGCAGCTCTAGGAGGTCGACCCGGGCGGTCGACCGGGTCTGAGAGCAGTGCTCTCTGTTTGTTTGGGTCGACCGTGTCGGTCGACCGTGTTTGCCCAACGGTCACATTTCTGACCGTTGGCGGTCGACCGGGCGGTCGACCGGGAGCCTGTCAGGCTGCCAGCTCAGCCTAACGGCTAGTTTTCTAATGGACCTATAAATACCCCAACTCTTGGGGTTTTAGCCAAGATTTTTAGAGCTAAAAATTCCTGACTTCTTCAGTGTTTTAAACAAGTTTTGAAAAGAGTTTTTGTGCTAAAAAGATTTCATCTTTATTGTTTTGGGTTTTTGGAAAATCAAAGAAAATAGGAATTTGGGATATTTGTATTGGTTTTCATTCTCTATCTTTTACAAGAGTTTTCCCAAGTATTTTCTTTGTTGCTTGTTTCCAAAAACACCTTGATTCCACACTTGAGCTATCTTCTATCCTAATCTATTTAGGATCTTTGTTTTGTGGAAAAAGAGAAAAGAAAGAGAGATTGTTTGTGGTCTTTGGAACCACTTGTTGTAAACACCCTTACTCTTTTTGTATCCCTCTTTGGTGGAGGAGATCGGGTGATTGGTTTGCTCCCTCTAGTGAGAGGTGGAGTTTGGTTTGTAACCCTCTTCGGTAGAGGTATTGTTAGTTGTTTGGCTACGGGCCTACCCCTCGGTTGTGAGGCGGTATTTGAGAGAGGAGTTCGGTACTCCCTTGTTGTAAAAATCCTTCTCGGTGAAGGTTCCCTCGGTGGGAGTCCTCGGTGGACGTTATAGTGGATTGGAAATCCTACACGGTGGTGTAGGCGGGGATGTAGAGCTAGGGCTCGAACCTTGAAACATATCTTTGCCTTTGCGTTTGATCTAATATCTCTCAACTCTCTCTCTTGTTTATTTGTGCAAAGCATCATTCATTATTCATATCATACATTGCTTGTATTGTACCTTGCATACTTCATATTGCTATATCTTGTATATGCTTGGTTGTTTGTGTGTGCCTCACTTATACTTAACCACAAGAGCTTCACATAGCACCTCAACCCATTCAAGGGGAATCAAGAGGAGTTAGTCCAGAGCCCTTCACGGGGAATTCGGCTACACTTGTGAGTTGTATTAAGTGTGTTACAAAATTTGCATTAGCTTCCGCATTTAGCGCACTTTGTTCCTAGATTAGCAAGTACACCTATTCACCCCCTCCCCCCTCTAGGTGTTTTTCAATTGGTATCAGAGCTAGTACTCCTGATACATAAGGCTTAACATCCTAGGAGTGAGATCCATTTGTTTGCTAATCTTGTTTGCATTTGTTTGTTTGCACACATTTAGTTTGCCCTCATGGATAGCCCTCCTATGTTTGATATTTCTAGACTTGAGATTTGGAAGGTTATGATGAGTAGTTATTTGAAGACCCTAGGTTTGCATGTCTTTCTTGCGGCCACCAAGAAATGCTATCTTGGAGATCGCAAGCATATAGGGGCCAATGCACAAGCCCTTGAGGCCATTAGAAGCACACTTCCTAAAGAATATCTTTTGCGTGTTTCTAACTTTGATTCCGCCTTTGCAGTGTGGAATTCGTTGACAACCACCACCACCTCCAAGCTTCAATTGCCAAATCAACCGGAGGAGTCTAGTGGAGAATTCGAGTCTCAATGCTTAATGATCCAAGGGAATAACTCCCTTGAGGTACATTCGGAACCCCACTTAGATAATGATGATTGTGCTAGTTCTTCAAATGATTATGTTGATCCCCATGCTTTAAATGAAGAACTCTCTATTGTGTGTGAAAAACTTATTGAAAAATATAATGTTTTGAAAAAGAAGAGTCTAGGCATTAACAATGAAAATAAAAATTTGATTGCTAGACTTGACGTTGTTTTGCAAGAAAAGGATGAGATTGCTAATGAAAGGAACTCATTAAAATCTCAACTTAATCTTACTTTAAATGAAAATAATATTTTGAAAAATAAAAATGATTGTGAAGATGTTTTGAAGAAAAATGAATCTTTAACTTCAAAACTTGATTTTGTTTTAAAAGTAACCATTCTTTGAAAAATGAAATTGAATTTATTTCAAAAGAATTAGAAATTTGTTTAAAGAAAATAGATCTTTGAAAAATGATTTGGATTCTCATGTTTGCCATGCTAGGGTAGTTTCACACACTTCACCCATTGCATGCTTCACTTCTTCTTTGATTGAAAATGATATAAATTTAATTAAGAAGAAAATGGATTGTTTGGGCTCCACTATGAGCCAATGTGCCATGAACCACTCACGTTTGGAAACCTTGGTTCGAAAGAAACAAGTTTCATCCTTTATGCATGCACACCCTCCACGGCATACACATGCTCCTCACGGACACCATCACACTATGTATGCTCATGTGTACACTTGTACACATTGTGGACGTAAGGTCCACCTTACTAAATTTTGCTATGATAGAATACATGTTGAGAATTTAGCAAATAAGTTTGTTTGGGTTAGAGAAGGGACTAACCCCCATGGACCCAAGAAGATATGGGTACCAAAGACCATCCCTCCTATTGTTTTTGATGTAGGTGTGGGCTCTCACATGACGTGAGAGTTGCCGTACCTTGGAGTGGATGCGTTCCATACTTAAAGGAAATCAATTGGATGCATCACTTTCAAGGGAAGTTTGGTGAGAAGACCACCTTGGTTTGGAGACAAGAAAAGTTGCCTTCTAGGTTTTGGTAACGATCCCTAACTCCTATTTATTGTTTACATGCTTTCATAATTATAGTTTATAGCATGTTCCATTGTTTAGTGATTATTATGAAAATGCCATGCTTATTAGATTAGTAATATACATGTTTAGTTATTTTGAGACACCCATGTTTAATATGGATAATTTCTTTTGTGTTCTCACTATATGGTTGCTATTGCATATATCATATATCTAATAACATGTGGATATTCATAATAATCATGTTTATGTTTATCATGTTAATTTTTATTGTGTTTTGATGCTTCATGTGTTGATTA
The DNA here is from genome assembly GCA_038442645.1 of Agave tequilana. Taxonomy (NCBI): domain Eukaryota; kingdom Viridiplantae; phylum Streptophyta; class Magnoliopsida; order Asparagales; family Asparagaceae; genus Agave; species Agave tequilana. The sequence continues at coordinate 53,139 of JAVJIF010017550.1, forward strand.
CATGTTTAGATGTTAGTTTTCATTAAGATTAGGATTTATACTTGTGCATATAGTGGGCCACAAATAAATCTATATATGTTTGGGCTTGATTGCTTATTTGAACCCATTCGATGTGCTAGTATAGTCGAGTTTTGATGATTCATACATTTTAAACTTGTATTCCTATTTTTGGATTTGTTTTATGATTGTGTGTTTCACTTCATGTATATGTATATTTGCCAAACTTTAAGATATACATGTATACCCCTTGAGTCATTTGCCTTTCATGCAAATCTATATATGGACTCAATTGTGTTTAGGGATATGTATGTATACTTATTGTGTTGACAATTCATACATATACCTTGAAATGAAGTTTGTTTTGGTGAAGATTTAGTGTTTATTTGTTTAACTTCATGTATATGTCCATTTTATCCAAATTATTGTTATACATATACATCCTTTTGAGCCACGTGCCTTAATGCATATATCTTTGTGGACTCGTTGTGTTTGGATATGTATGTATACTTTAATTTGTATAGGACACACATATACCTTGAAGATTAAATTTTATGTTTTCATGTTTTCATGTTTAAGGAATAATTGAGCTTAATGAAAAATTTTCATGATTATGATATTCACACTTTATTTGTACACTCACATTTATTACTTGCTCATGTTTTGTTTTCATGAGTCATATTTATGCCTAATTGAATTAGAGTGTTGATTATCTTGTGGATTTCATGTTTTATGAAAATTATTTTTAGTTTATTCCTTACTTGAAGGATTTCGTACTAGTTAACAAAATATCCATTTTAACTAGTTTGTATTCTTCATTTTGATATGAGTTATACCATGCTTTTATTGTTATGTCAATTGGTATCATTGAACTATTTCATTTGGTATCATTTTGATCCTTTTGTATACTCATAATTGTTTATTGTGTATGTATACTTTCAATTGGTATCATCTACTGGTGATTGGTACTCATTCTATTTCATACACATATATATGTTTTATTTGTGCTATTATACTTCTATATCTTGAGCACAAATGTTGTTTATGCTAGAGCTTGAGTTTCAACTTTATTTCAATTGATTTAGTTTTCAATTGGTATCTTATTTCAAGCCTACGCATAGCTTTTGTTGGTATTTCATAAAGGGGGAGAAAATTCGATTTTCATATTTCAATTGGTACTTGTATTTCCACTCCCTTACTTTATGATAGAAAATAGTCATTTCAATTGTTTATTTGGCTTAAAAAAAAAATACTATCTTGTGATATCAAGATGTCTTGTGTTTTAAATTGGTATCTAAAAATTTTGTTTAAAGAAAAATACAAAAGTTTTGATTTATATTGACTATATGCAAGGAGAGCTTAACATCTCTTCCACATATAGATTCATGTTGAGTGTATCTTATATTGAGGAGCTTAACATCTCTTCTTTATGTGGTACACGTGTGTAGGGGGAGCTTCACATCTCCTCTTATGCATTACATAATGTGTGTTATGTGAATTAGGGCTTAACATCCCTCCTTCATGTAATGCATATGTGTAGGGAAGCTAACTTAGCGTCTTCCTCTTCATGAATGTATATAGCATATAACATTTATTGATCTTTGTTTACTTTCAATTGGTATCAAGATGCTACTTTGACATATTTTTAATTGATATCATGTTTTTATAGTCACCCTTTATTGACTTTGTTTTTTGTTTTAGACAAAAAGGGGGAGAACATTGTTTTATTGTTTTGATTGACAAAAAGGGGGAGAAAGATTTTTACCCCTCATTTTATTGTTTTGATTGTTTACCCTTTTGTTGATGATTGACAAAAAGGGGGAGAATTATTTATGAGTTTTTGCATATATTGCGGTTCATGCATAACAAATAAACATAATAAATATGAAAAATATGTTTAATGCATGTTTCTTGTTTAGAATCATGAGCTTTCATTGCATATTTCTTTACTATTTGTTTTATGCATGAGTTAAGGGGGAGCTTCTTTGAAGCTTAACTTTAATCCATGCATATATAACTCCATGAGTTTTGTCATCATCAAAAAGGGGGAGATTGTTGGCCCAAAGGCCTTCCACCCTAGTTTTGATGATGATTAACTCATGTAATTATGTTTACTAATATCTTGTGTTGTTTAAGTTTCAGATCATTAACCAAGATATTAGTTGGTGATTAGCTTCAACAAGGAGTTTAGAAGCTTTTCATGGTGAATCCAGGGCTCAAGCATCAAGATCATACCTTGCCTAGCCTATGGATGGAGTTTTGGAGCAAGTCAACTTGAAGATGAAGATCATCAAGAAGACTTAGGTATCCATAGTTTAGATAGTGTGTTTTAGATTCATTTGTAAAGCTTAGTATAGTTGATATGCTCAAGTGCACAATGCACACACGTTTCATGTTTTGGATTTTTATTTTCATGAATAGTTTGATCAAAACAAGTTTACATGGTTTTTATGTATATTAGATGTGTTCAATATACATACATGCTTCATATCTTAAACAAACTTATTTTGACTTTCTATTCATGTATTGAAAAATCAAGTTTGATAAAAATACAAGTTTTGGTTTTTTGGAAAAATGATAAAACACAAAATAGTTCATATTGATTGATATTTGAGCTAAACTTTTTATCACATGTTTATATATCAATGCAAAATGATAAAACTATTTTTGGGTATTTTACAAGACTTAAAAGATTTTTAGAAAAATATTTTACACTGTTTTTCTGACCAGATTTTTGTTCCAGGCTTCAACCAGTTGGCTAGTCAAACTGACCTAGTCGACTTGGGATGAAGTCAGTCGACCGGGCCGGTCGACCGACGTGCACAGATCTGTGCACGTTTGGCAGCTCTGGGACGGTCGACCCGGGCGGTCGACCGGGTCTGAGAGCAGTGCTCTCTGTTTGTTTGGGTCGACCGTGCCGGTCGACCGTGTTTGCCCAACGGTCACATTTCTGACCGTTGGCGGTCGACCGGGCCGGTCGACCGGGAGCCTGTCAGGCTGCCAGCTCAGCCTAACGGCTAGTTTTCTGATGGGCCTATAAATACCCCAACTCTTGGGGTTTTAGCCAAGATTTTTAGAGCTAAAAATTCCTGACTTCTTCAGTGTTTTAAACAAGTTTTGAAAAGAGATTTTGTGCTAAAAAGATTTCATTTTTATTGTTTTGGGTTTTTGAAAAATCAAAGAAAATAGGAATTTGGGATATTTGTATTGGTTTTCATTCTCTAGCTTTTACAAGAGTTTTCCCAAGTATTTTCTTTGTTGCTTGTTTCCAAAAACACCTTGATTCCGCACTTGAGCTATCTTCTATCCTAATCTATTTAGGATCTTTGTTTTGTGGAAAAAGAGAAAAGAAAGAGAGATTGTTTGTGGTCTTTGGAACCACTTGTTGTAAACACCCTTACTCTTTTTGTATCCCTCTTTGGTAGAGGAGATCGGGTGATTGGTTTGCTCCCTCTAGTGAGAGGTGGATAGGTGTTTGACCTGACCTGACCAATTAGAAGGTATTTGCCCGGTAGCAAGGTAATTTGCTATGTCAACATGCCAGGGCTCTCCATGCATTGTGTGGATATGTTCGTCAGGAAAATTATCATTAATTGGTATTCTCTCCGTTGGTGCATTTGGGATTCTAGACAAGTGATCAGCTACCACATTCTCAACGCCCTTTTTATCCTTTATCTCCAAATCAAACTCTTGCAAAAGAAGTATCCATCGTATAAGTCTTGCCTTAGCATCCTTCTTTTGCATTAAAATTTTAGGGCGGAGTGATCAGTGAAAATAATCGTCCTGGACCCCAGCAGATATTGGCGAAATTTCTCCAACGCAAAGACAACCGCTAAAAATTCCTTTTCAGTAGTTGTATAATTGAGTTGGGCTTCATTCAGCGTTCTGCTAGCATAATAGATTACGTGTTGCCTAGTATCAATACGCTGTCCTAAAACAGCGCCAATTGCAAAGTCTGAGGCATCACACATAATCTCAAAAGGTTTGGTCCAATCTGGTGTAGAAATGATCGGTGCTGAGACAAGTCTACACTTAAGCTCTCTCCAAGATTTTTGACATTCTTCATCAAATATAAAGGGTACATCCTTTCCTAAGAGATTTGTCAAAGGTCTTGCAATATTGCTAAACCCTTGAATAAATCGTCTATAGAAGCCGGCGTGCCCTAAAAATGATCTAATGTCTTTTAAGCATGTTGGCTCAGGGAGCTTAGTTATGACTTCCACTTTTGACTTGTCAACCTCAATTCCCTTGTGTGAAACTTCGTGCCCTAGGACGATTCCTTGCTTGACCATAAAATGACACTTTTCCCAGTTAAGTGTCAAGTTTTTCTCCATACAGTGTTGTAAAACCAGTTTCAAATGGTACAAGCATTGCTCAAAGAAATCACCATAAATGGAAAAATCATTCATAAAAATCTCCAGAAATTTCTCCACCATGTCCGAAAAAAGGCTCAACATGCAACGTTGAAACGTTGTAGGAGCATTGTAAAGACCGAAGGGCATCCTTCGATATGCAAACGTTCCAAAAGGACAGGTGAAGGTGGTTTTGTCTTAATCCTCGGGAGCGATCGGGATTTGATTATATCCTGAATATCCATCCAGGAAACAGTAGTACTCATGTCCCGCTAATCTCTCGAGCATTTTGTCAATGAACGGAAGAGGAAAGTGGTCTTTACGTGTGGCAGTGTTCAACTTTCGGTAATCAATACAAACTCGAATCTTTGTTGGAAGACGTGTTTGTATCAACTCTTTCTTCTCATTTTCTATCACAGTAAACCCTGCTTTCTTGGGCACAGCGTGAACTGGACTTACCCACTGGCTATCGGATATGGGATAGATAATCCCGTTATCTAATAGTTTCAAGATCTCGGATCTAACGGCTTCCTGCATGATTGGGTTAAGTCTACGCTGTGGGTCTCGTTTTGGCTTGGCATCTTCCGTCAAATGAATCCGGTGCTGAACTATGGAAGGACTAATCCCCTTGATGTCAGCCATGGTCCAACCAATGGCTTCTCTATTTTCTCTTAACACAGTAAGAAGATCCTCTTCTTGTTGTTCAGTTAGATGGGATGCAATGATTACAGGAAAGGTTTCTTTCTCATCCAAGTACTTGTACTTGAGATGGTCAGGAAGAACCTTAAGCTCAGAAGAAGGGATCGGATCTATCACTGGCTGTTCTTGGTGTAAGGGAAGAATAGGGGTGCTATTAGTGGCCCATTCCACGGCCGACTCAACAATCTGATCAAGGTTGAAATCATCAGACTCCAACTCAAATTCCTCTTCGGATTCATACTCAACTTCCTCATCTTGCTCACTAGTTACACCTTTTATCAAGTTGATTTCAAAAGAATCACTATCCAAATCCCGAGGTTGTTTTCCCTGGTGGAAAATATTCACCTCTTTTGTCATATCTCCAAAGGTCAGACGCATCGAGCCATTCCTACAGTTTATGATCGCATTGGCAGTGGCTAGAAAAGGGCGTCCAAGAATGACAGGTGTCTGTGCTCTGTGATTATGTACGGGCTGCGTCTCAAGAACAATGAAGTCTACGGGGTAAATGAATTCCCCAACCCGTATTAACACATCTATAATCTCCCCCTTGGGAATCTTTACAGAGCGATCTGCCAACTGTATCGTCATTTGGGTCGGACGAAGGTCGCCTAACCCTAATTGCTGATATACTGAAAAGGGGAGAAGATTAATGCTAGCGCCCAAGTCAAGCAAAGCCTTATTAATGGTGGTCTGTCCTATGATGCAAGAAATGGTTGGGCTCCCTGGGTCCTTGTATTTCACAGGGATAGGACCAGTGAGCAGCTCACTAATGTTTGAGGCAAGGAAGACCTTTTAGGAACGTTTGCTTTTCTCTTCTTTGTGCACATTTCTTTTAGAAATTTGGCGTATGATGGAACTTGTTGAATGGCATCTAGAAGAGGGATATTGATTTGGACTTGGTTAAACATTTCTCTTATCTTCTCCATGTGAGCATTCATCTTTTGACTTGCTAGCCTATTTGGAAAGGGAACAACAGGCTTGTATGTTTGCTCATCAACCTTTTCTTTTCCTTTGGACTGGGAAGTGGATGGTTGTGTACTTGAAGAAGGAGTATCTTGAATAGGTTGGACTGGAATAGAGGATGTTGTCTTTGACACAGATTTGGTAGGTGGATTTGAAACCTTGTTGCCTATTTGCTTTCCAGATCTAAGGACTTGAACAGTGTGACATTGACTGGGGCCTAAGTCTTCAACTTCGTGCAGGGGAAATGAGTTTTTGGATTGGGTACAGGTTGGCTAGGTAACATTCCTTTTTGTCGTTCATTAAGAGAGTTAGCCAATTGCCCTATCTGGATTTGCAATTTGTTCATGTCCTGCTGCTGATTGTTCATCATTGAAGCTTGGTTCTTGGTTAAGGTCTCTATCATTTTCTCCAAATCAGAAATTCTCTTATCTGAAGGATTTTGTGGTGGATGCTGCTGATACTGGGGCTGGAAGTTTGACTGGTACTGTGGTGGATGATATGATACTGGGGCTGGAATTGTTGTGGATTCTGGTATGTGTGGAAATTGGGTTGATGTGACTGAGCAGGAGGATGATGTGGAAATGACGACCTAGACTGCTCAGGACCAGACTGACTCCAAGAAAAATTTGGATGGTTTCGCCATCCCGGATTGTAAGTTTTGGAGTATGGGTTGTAGTTGGGTCTGGTATATGCAGCATTCGAGTTCTCCTGAAAAGTCTGAGAGTGGTATACCGGACACTCTTCGAACACGTGATTCAGATCATGGCAATAGGTACAACCCGGGTTGACCACTGGTGATGGACTGGCCACAGGGGATGGGTTGACCTGATTAACAGCAGAGTTCTCCCTAGACTCAAGCAATTCTATCCTCTTCATCAGTTGTGCTATTTTAGCTTCTGCAGCTATCGAGGATTCTATGGAGTGTAAACCGGTTCTGAAAGTTGTGGGTGTGGGTTTCTTAGAACATGACTCCCACTGGATAGTTTTTTCAGCTAACGCTTCAAAAAGATCCTAACCCTGATCTTCATCCTTCTTTAAAAATTCTCCTTGGCACATGGTTTCAAGGAGTGTCTTAGTCTGATAATCGAGTCCATCATAGATAATCTGGCACTGACGCCATTTTTCTATACCGTGATGGGGACACAGGGCTATTAGGTCTTTGAAGCGCTCAAAGTACTTCCAGAATGGTTCATTGGCTTCTTGCTTGAATTGCATTATATTTTTCCTCATGAGGGCTGTCTTATGGATAGGATAAAACTTTTTAAGAAAGACCTTAACGAAATCATCCCATGAAGAAATTGAACTTACGGGAAGATTATAAAGCCACTTCTTAGCGATATCCTTAAGTGCAAAAGGTATAAACCTAAGTCTCACAGCGTCCTCAGTCAACTGGGAAATTCGCATCATCAAGCATACTTCTTCAAACTCTCGAATGAAGAAGTACACATCCTCAGATTCTAGGCCATGGAATCGGGAAAGAGTGTTTATGAACTGCGGCTTTAACTCAAAGTTATTTCCATTAGTGTTTGGGAGAAGAATGCAAGAGGGAAGGGAGGTGCGAATCGGGTAGAACTTGTCTTGCAACGAAACGTTATTGGTCATGATTGGGATTATGTCAAGTGGTGTATGTGCTAGTGTAGAAATTCTCACAAGCCTAGCAGAATGTGGATCCCGAAACCACTGTTGCATACACAATCAACGTGCACCGATCACTCAAGCGAAAGAAAGTGAAAAATAACAAACAAGAAAAAAAAATCAATCCAAGCTATCTAGGTTCCCTGGACCTGGACGACTCCTAACTATTTAGATTGTCCACAGGAGGTTTAGTGTAGACTTTGACTATAAGCGAATCAGCCAGGAAAGGGCAAAGTTGGTAGGAGGTTTTCCGTCAAAGACGTTCCTTAATTAAGTAACCAGCAACCTTCGGGCTTTCGGCCCTCAATCCCTTTCCTAGACACTGATTTTACAAAAGTCAATTTCCAACACTTTTCCCCCTTAGGTTAATCTCCTAAGTGAGTCCGGATGTCCCTAGGGCCAACGTCTATCAGTTTTTATTAGAAGCTTAGGATTGTGAGTGCTGGAATGGTGGTTTTTGGGCTAAGGAAGGGGTGATGAAATCCCCACCTTATCTTATTTACTGGGTATGCCCTTAAAGTCAATTTTGTGCAAGTGTACGATTAAACAAACAAGATTCACTCAAAGCTATAAAAATCAAACAAGGAGTGAGTCCTAGTCAATATGCAATGCGCACGTACCTTGCCTCCAGCACTCTTCAACAGTAAAAGTAAATGTATTGAAAAGACACGTGCCTAGAATGCAAATGTCTAATCAATTTTTAAATTTGCAACTAATTTTTTACTGTTGGTTATTAGCAGGAATATGGTGAAGCATACAAGAATTTAAGTACTGCAGAAGCTGTATTGAGCAGAGCAAGCAACCCTGCAGAAAACTTGTCAGTAGTTCACTCTTCCTTGCCGCAAATCTGCGGCTTTGGCCTAGATTCTGCGACAATTCAGAGGGCAACTGGTCTCTGCTTTCGAGAGCAGAGACCCAGAGCCACTTATATGTTTCTGCAATGCAAATTTTCCTGTTTTCTTCACCTGTAACCTGCAACAGAGAAGAAGATTCGTTTAATTTCTCACTTTAAAACAAAAACCGTTGCTCTCCCCGGCAACGGCGCCAAAAATTGATTGGCAAAAGATAGTGTGATTTTGTGTGAAGTATTTGCACAGATATTAAATGAAAGAGAGAAGGTTTAGAGTCAACCTCAAGTGCTTTGATCACTCCACAATGTATTTATATGATTAATGTATCCTTTCCAATTAGAATCCATATTTCATAAGAAACATGCACCATATATTCATACACACAAATCAGGACATTCACATGCTTCTCATGTTCACACATATGACACCATGTATGCTCATGTGAACACTTGTACACATTGTGGACGTATGGCCACCTTGCAAAGTTTTGTTATGATAGAATACATAATTCATATTTTGCAAAGAAATTTGTTTGGTTAGGAAAGGTACTAACCTCATGGACCCAAAAAGATATGGGTACCAAAATCTACCCCTATTGTATTTAATGTAGGTGTGGGCTCTCACACAATGTGAGAGTATTGGTGCCTTGATGGTGGATACGTTTCGAACTTAAAGATCATATCTATGAATGCATCACTTTCAAGGGATGTTTAGGTGAGAAGAACCATTATGGTTTGGAAACCTAGAGATTGGTTCATTAGTTTTGGTAACTATCTTTAACTTCTATTTTACTTTTTATGCTTTATTATTGATATTTTTAGCATGTTTTGATTTTATTACTCATTATGTTAAATGCAATGTTAATTAGACATGTGATATACATAAATAGTCTTTGAGATACATCCATGTTTATATGAATTCATATTTTTGTGTTCTCACTAGAGTTTAGTTATTGTGTATATTCTAGTTCTAATAAGCACATGCATCTACCCAAATGATCATGTTCATTTATATTTTGTGCTTCATATTTTGATTACTTGTTTAGATTTAATTTTCATTAAAACTTGTGTTTATACTTATACAACTAGTGAGCCACATTTGATTATTATGTGTTTGTGTTTTATTGCTCATTTGTACCCATTACATATACTTGTATAATCTTATTTTGATGATTCTCGCATTAACTTGTATTCCCTATTTTTGTACATATTTTCATAAAAGTGTGTTTAGTCTCATCTATATGTTAATTTTTCTATAACTAATAAATATCATGTATATCTTAGAGTCATTTGCGTTCATGCAAAATTCTTTTATGGACTCGTTTATGTTTGGGATATGTATGTATACTTTTAGTTTTGACAAAACATATATATACCATGAAACTTGTTTAGTTTTTGTTTTTTGATGATTTTTTGCTTGTAAAAGAACTTTCATTTGAGCTTCATTGCCTAACTCCATGATTTTTTTCATTACATGATTCCTACACTCGATATATCTGGTTTACTCATGATTTTTGATTCATGAGCATATATATGCCTTATCGCTTTTTGAGTGTCGAGTCTCGTGTAATTTTCATATTTCTTGGATACAATTGTATTTTATTCTTTGCTTGAAGGACTCCTTACTAGTTTTCAAAATTATCATAAAACTATTTTCGTTATTCTTCAATTTGGTAGAGTTTTTCAAATATGTTAAATTATTTTTAAACTCTTATTTTTGAAAATCCTACCAACCAAAGGGCGGTTGGATGGGAGACCATGACTTGTATAGCCTTAATTGAATATCTTTTAAAACATATGCATAATAGGGTGGTCGGTATGAGTTATCCATAATTTTTAATGAAAATTCATTTTGTATACTCATGCTTTCTATATATGTATGGATGATATCTAAATTGATATTATATTGATCTGATGCAATATATGATTTTGATTGTGCTTATTTTACTTGTCCATACATTTTTAGCAAAAATTATTTCTTATGAAGCTTGATTTAGTCCTTAATGTCAACTGTTTTTCAATTGGTATCATATACAAGTTTATGTATTATTTTTATTGGTATTTCATAAAAGGGAAGAAAAAATTATTGTTTTATCCTTCAATTGGTTTTATCTTCAATTGGTATCTTACTCCTATTCTTTATGATGAAAAATATTAATTTTTTGTATATGCTAACATTTTCAATATTGATATTAATAATCTTAAATTGGTATTATTCTCAATTTGGTACCTTTATTGCAAAATAGTTTTAGTGTTTACCTAAATTTTTTTCCAATTAATATCATTAAAAATCCTTCTATTGGTGTCAATTCACAAAAAGGTTGTTTCATTTCAATTAGTAAAAAGATTATTTCTATCAATTGATTTCTTTCAATTGATTATTTTTATTGGTATCAAATTTTAGTTTTAAATTATGTTTGTTGGTATTGTTTGTTTTTTCCTCACCCATTTGTTGATGATTGACAAAAAATGGGAGAGAGATTTAAGATTAAATATGCATATTTTATTGAAGTGTTTATGCATATATATATATATATATATATATATATATATATATATATATATATATATATATATATATATATATATTGTTTTTATTTGGTATCTTGAGCTTACATACATTGCATATCTTTATTGTTTCATTCATACGCATAAGTTAAGGGGGAGCGTCTATGAAACCTATCCTTAATGAATGTATATATAATCTTAAAAGTTTTATCATTGTCAAAATGGGAGAGATTATTGGCCCAGAGGCCTTTCACCTTAGTTTTGATGATGACTAACTTATAAAAGTTAGTTTACTGATGATCTTATATTTAATAAGTTTCAGATATTGATCAAGATCTTAGTAGGTGTTTAGCTTCAACAAAGAATTCAAAACCAGTTTTGGAGCTAACACATGTAGATTCAAGAGCTCGCGCGTCAAGATCGCATCAACACTCAGATGGAATCAAGCTCTTTGTATCCCTCTTTCAGCACACCCACCTGAACTTGTCCAAACTTCAGATCCCATTGACATTTTGGCAAGTTATCCTTTTCCTGAAATTGAACTTGAGCATGAATATGATCATGAAACTCAAATTAGTGATTCAATTCTACTTCCTGATTCAATTATGACTCCAGTGTCTTCACCTGATTTCACTTCATTTCCCGAGTCAGTATTGGATCCAGTGCCTATCCATTGTGAAAGTGAATCACCAATCTCTTATGATGATCATATTGAACTTGACCAATTTCATACTTTTGAAAGTCCCATTGATAAATTGGCAAGTTCTCATTTTTGTGGAATTGAACTGAATGAGGAATGTGACTTTGATCCTCCAATTTGTGATCTTGTTTAAATTCCCGAATCACTATTGACTCCTGTTTTGTTACCCAATTTGAGCAACATTTTAGAGTCAGTTTTGATTCCCATACCTGTCATTCCTGAACTTGAATCATGACTCTTAGAAAGTCACATTCCATCATGGGGAAATGATTGTGGACTTGAGCTTCATTTTCTTGATTTGGACCCACTTCCTGAACCAATCTCGACTCCTAAACCTTTACTTGACTTGAGTCATTTCTCTGAGTCGGTATTATTTCCTGTGCTTCCTGAGTCCAAATCAATCATTCCATCTTTCTATACTCCATTTTGGGACAAGGATCTTGATAAATTTGACTCCGAAATTAGTTTGAAAATTTGGAAATTTGATGGGGTAAAATTTTTAATAAAAATCATAAATGCATACATCTTTTTAGTGGGTTGTATCATGGAGGTTTCTGGTGGATTCCTTCGGACTCCACGCAATAATGATTGGGCCGCCTTTCGTGGACCAATCAGGCCGCCACCGGAACCACCACCTTGAGGTAATTTTTTTTCCTTCCCTCTCTATTTGTTTCATGCAAACATACATCACGATGCATTGAGGACAATGCATGAGATAAGTGTGGGGAGGGTTTACTAACATAGAGTTTTAGATTTTCTTTCTTTTACACTTCTTTTAGGATACTTTTCAAATCTTCCCTTTTATATAGGAATTTTCTCTTTCTTTAAAAACTTTTTGATATAAGAGACAAAGTTTTGATCTATTTTTAAGAAAATTAAGATGATCTTAGAAATTAAGGAAGCCTTAATTGTGACATCTTAAACCTAGTTGAAATAATGGATCTTGTTTAAAATTATAGGTTAAGTATAAAAGATTGGGGAGATAATTTTATCTTGAATTTTTTGCCTTAGATAGTATGCACTTCACACTTACACAATTTTTGGGATGGAAACAAAGATCTAAAATGCCATAAAGTAAAAAAAAATTTTAAAACATCACTTATTAAGCTGGATAATTATGCCTCAAGAAGCATGATTATTCACGCCTAACGGTGGTAAAGGAAATAAATAATCCCCTTTAGTTTTGTGGCCTTTTTTACTCGAGTCCTTAAACCCAAGGGATGTTTTCTCATCTGGTGCCCTAGGACCATCTGGTTTGGGAGTCATCGGTTATAGGCTCGCTACATGGGTGAACTAGAAAGCCTAAACTAAGGGAAGAAAAAAAGAAAAAAGAAAATAAATATATATAAATAAATGGCTTGATGGTTGGAGTTGAAGTCCCAAAAATCTTCACTATCACAAAGTGCATATTATCTAGGTATTATGAAAGATAAAATATTCAATCCAATTTTGAATTCTTACCTTAATAGAAGACAAGATCCTGCATGGAGACTAAGTTTAAGGGAGAATAATTATAGGTGGACTTATGACCTTAGATCACTTATATTTTTGCAAAAATATTTCATAAACTTGTCTCTCTTTCAAAATGTGTTTTCAAAATACTAACATTGTCTTCTTTCTTTATGGATTTTGTGGGTGTAATATGCTGAAAACCCTCAGGAGACAACACTCCTCCTCTAGGGTAACCTAGAGGTTTAACGGCTTGTTGCACACGCTCAGTGCAATCGCGTCACCTGCGAAAGTGGTGTAATAACCCTTATAGTATAGTTTTTCTTTTCTTGTTTTGCTCGGGACGAGCAAAAGAATAAGTGTGGGGGTGTGATTAGTCTACAATTCTGCATTATTATGTCGCATTCTCTCACAGTTTTAATGAATAAATAGTCGTCTAAATCGTGTTTTGGTATTAATTGCAGGTAGATCCAAAGTCCAAGGGCAAAGATGGAATAAGAGCCTAATTCATCCCAATTTATGGTAATTAATCCCGCAATTACTTGGAGGCCAAGCAAATGATTTTCTAGAACATGCATTGAACCTAGACTCCTGCGCTGTCAGACGAATATTCGGGCGAAAGTACCAGAAACGGGATATACCCTAAACATTCTCGAAGCCAGACGGAACCCCTGACGAAATCCAGAGATTTAATTCTCTGGAATTGCCGAGAATCCGCAGAAAACTTGGAGAAAACGCGGCAAAGTTGTGGAGCCACGCGTCAATTTTTGACGCGTGGCCCCGTCTCGTCTTCTGGAGCCTTCTTCTTCCTATAAATAGACCTGCAGAGAGCCAGAGCGCATGCAGTTTTCGTTTTTAGGAGTAGGTGCAGATTTTAGTGTAGTGTAGGTGAGTGTTCTTCATTTCTTGTATTTTCTTTTCTTTTTAGATCATTGTAGTAGGGCTGAGTGATTCATAGAGAGAGAGAAAGCAAGGGATTGATGTAATAGAGAGTGACACTCTATGTAAAGGTGCCTCCTATCTCCTCCATTGTAATCTCCTTCACCTTCTAACATGATTTCTTGCTAGTTTTTCTTCTCATGGCAATCTAACCACTAACCATCTAACCACTTACTTGATAATCTACATGAATCGGGTTGCCTCTACAAGGCCTTGTTCTTGCAAGAGCCATTGATGGCCAAAGATGATGGGTTCTAACATCTAACTTGCTAACTTGCTAACTTGCTAACCAAGCTAACTCTCTTTTATTTCATGCTCTTTTATTTCATGCTAGTGGTGTAATGAGTGATGCTTGTATTAGCTTGTTATTGATGCAATGTTATGATTGTTATGAACCATCCATGAGCCATGCTTTGTATCGTCTCTTTGAAGTCAAGGATTGTGATGGCCAAGGATCAAAATGTGAGGCAACTATCTCGAAGAGGTTAGTATGGTTAGTGGAGTACTTAGTAGTTAGTAGCCATGAGTTTTCTTTAATTTGTTTTTAGAAATCGTTTTCAAGCTCATCTTCTTATTTTCCCATCGATGTTTTCACCGCCTTCTTAGTTCATCCTTGTTCATCTCCTTTTATATTTTGTTCTCCAAACCACTTTTCTATTTTGTTTTCACATCGCCGTTTCCATCGCTCTCCTCACCTACCGCATTCTGGATTTCCTTTTCTTTTCTTTTCATTCTTTCAACAAAGAAGAAGTGTTAACAACTGACGTGAATAGAGACTGTTAATGCTTCTATCGCCTCCCTTCCCTGTGGATACGACCCGTTAAGCCAATGCTATAACGGAAGTATGAGGGTACACTAAGCACATTCGAGCTTTCATATTGATTTCACAAAAACACATTTTGAGTGCTAGTTTCCCCATCGATCAAATTTTGGCGCCGTTGCCGGGGAAGGGAATGGTTTCGTTTTCACGTTTTTGTTAACATTGTCTTCTCTGTTTTGGTGTGCAGGACAAGATTTATAGGTGCTTAATATTGCAGTACATAAACTAGCTTTGCATCTTCCTGCTCTTGAAAGTAGGGCCCCAGATTCCAAAGAAAAGCCGCGGAACCGCGACTTTTGCCGCGAAACCGCGGTAATTTTGTGAACGTTATAATTGTTGTTGTTCTGGGATGTGTGAATTGTAATAGCTAGTTGATTTGTGCTGCTATATTTTCTGCTTTGATTGCCTACACACCATAAAAATAAAAGAACTAAAATACGGTATTTGGACGCTTTTAAAATGGCTTAGACATTTGCATTTAGGCACGTGTCAATTCAATTCCAATATACTGAATTTTGTTCTGTTGTTGTGATTTGGATGGAGATGTACATATGGCATTGCATATAGCATAGGACAAACACGAGGGTGATTTATCGCTTTGTGTTATCTTCTTGTCTATATTGCACACTTGCATGAATTGAAATTAAGGGCAAAACCCAAACAAGATAAGGTGGGATTTAATTACCCTTCCTTAGCCCAAAAATCATCTCCCCACTCACACAACCCAAGCCCTAATAAAATTTGAATAGACGTTGGCCCCTAGGGACATCTAGGTCTAGGTCAACCCTCTTATTGGCTTGGTTTGATTTTTCTTTTCTTTTTGTTTGTTGTTTGATTTTTTTCTTTTTGTTTGTAATTATTTGTGAAATGGCATTCAATAATAACAATTCTTTCAATCCGAATATGAATCCATATTTCACACCAGCTCCATATAATTCGGATAATTCCAACCCGGCGTTTTACAATATGCACCAACCAAATACACCGAGTTGGCCTTATCCGAATCAATACAACCCATACCCACATTCATATGACTATAATTTCCAAAATAATTTCAACTCGTCACAGAGTCAATGGGGATTCAAGTCCCCCGAGCCAAATTTTCAACCTCCTTGTCCACCATGTCCACCTCGTCCACAATATACACAATATTCATTCTCCGATTCCGCTTCATATACTCCTTTTTCTGGACCTCCCATTGAAGAAAAATATGAGTTACAAAGGAGTATAGAAGCCAATCTATAAGAGGCCGAGCAACAAATTCAGAAAATGAGGGCCTCTCCAATTCCACAACATTTTCAAGATTCATACTCAGTTCCACCAGTCCAAAATAGAAGACCATCAATTTTGGAAATGAGTATGCGTGAGTCCAAACAAAAATCACAAAATCTGATGGACTCACAATTTTGCCACCAATTCTAAAACAACACTGCATCTCTTCAACAAAACGATGAACCAATGACTTATAAAAAGATGCTTGAATTCATTACTCAGGCTCAAAATGCTCGAAACCGTGACATAGAGATGATGATCCAAACTCTACCTTCTCATCACTCGACCATTTCTAATGTCACTAATCATTCTGTCAGAGCCAAAGAGTCATGTTGTTTTGGAAATCAAGATTTAATTTCAGCACACCCACCTGAACTTGTCCAAACTTCAGATCCCATTGACATTTTGGCAAGTTATCCTTTTCCTGAAATTGAACTTGAGCATGAATATGATCATGAAACTCAAATTAGTGGTTCAATTCTACTTCCTGATTCAATTATGACTCCAGTGTCTTCACCTGATTTCACTTCATTTCCCGAGTCAGTATTGGATCCAGTGCCTATCCATTGTGAAAGTGAATCACCAATCTCTTATGATGATCATATTGAACTTGACCAATTTCATACTTTTGAAAGTCCCATTGATAAATTGGCAAGTTCTCATTTTTGTGGAATTGAACTGAATGAGGAATGTGACTTTGATCCTCCAATTTGTGATCTTGTTCAAATTCCCGAATCACTATTGACTCCTGTTTTGTTACCCAATTTGAGCAACATTTTAGAGTCAGTTTTGATTCCCATACCTGTCATTCCTGAACTTGAATCATGACTCTTAGAAAGTCACATTCCATCATGGGGAAATGATTGGGGACTTGAGCTTCATTTTCTTGATTTGGACCCACTTCCTGAACCAATCTCGACTCCTGAACCTTTACTTGACTTGAGTCATTTCTCTGAGTCGGTATTAATTCCTGTGTTTTCTGAGTCCAAATCAATCATTCCATCTTTCTATACTCCATTTTGGGACAAGGATCTTGATAAATTTGACTCCGAAATTAGTTTGAAAATTTGGAAATTTGATGGGGTAAAATTTTTAATAAAAATCATAAATGCATACATCTTTTTAGTGGGTTGTATCATGGAGATTTCTGGTGGATTCCTTCGGACTCCACGCAATAATGATTGGGCCGCCTTTCGTGGACCAATCAGGCCGCCACCGGAACCACCACCTTGAGGTAATTTTTTTCCTTCCCTCTCTATTTGTTTCAGCATACATACATCACGATGCATTAAGGACAATGCATGAGATAAGTGTGGGGGAGGGTTTACTAACATAGAGTTTTTAGATTTTCTTTCTTTTACACTTCTTTTAGGATACTTTTCAAATCTTCCCTTTTGTATAGGAATTTTCTCTTTCTTTAAAAACTTTTTGATATAAGAGACAAAGTTTTGATCTATTTTTAAGAAAATTAAGATGATCTTAGAAATTAAGGAAGCCTTAATTGTGACATCTTAAACCTAGTTGAAATAATGGATCTTGTTTAAAATTATAGGTTAAGTATAAAAGATTGGGGAGATAATTTTATCTTGAATTTTTTGCCTTAGATAGTATGCACTTCACACTTACAAAATTTTGGGATGGAAACAAAGATCTAAAATGCCATAAAGTAAAAAAAAAAAATTTTAAAACATCACTTATTAAGCTGGATAATTATGCCTCAAGAAGCATGATTATTCACGCCTAACGGTGGTAAAGGAAATAAATAATCCCCTCTAGTTTTGTGGCCTTTTTACTCGAGTCCTTAAACCCAAGGGATGTTTTTCTCATCTGGTGCCCTAGGACCATCTGGTTTGGGAGTCATCGGTTATAGGCTCGCTACATGGGTGAACTAGAAAGCCTAAACTAAGGGAAGAAAAAAAGAAAAAAGAAATAAATATATATAAATAAATGGCTTGATGGTTGGAGTTGAAGTCCCAAAAATCTTCACTATCATAAAGTGCATATTATCTAGGTATTATGAAAGATAAAATATTCAATCCAATTTTGAATTCTTACCTTAATTGAAGACAAGATCCTGCATGGAGACTAAGTTTAAGGGAGAATAATTATAGGTGGACTTATGACCTTAGATCACTTATATTTTTGCAAAAATATTTCATAAACTTGTCTCTCTTTCAAAATGTGTTTTCAAAATACTAACATTTGTCTTCTTTCTTTATGAATTTTGTGGGTGCAATCCGCTGAAAACCCTCAGGAGACAACACTCCTCCTCTAGGGTAACCTAGAGGTTTAACGGCTTGTTGCACACGCTCAGTGCAATCGCGTCACCTGCGAAAGTGGTGTAATAACCCTTATAGTATAGTTTTTCTTTTCATGTTTTGCTCGGGACGAGCAAAAGAATAAGTGTGGGGGTGTGATTAGTCTACAATTCTGCATTATTATGTCGCATTCTCTCACAGTTTTAATGAATAAACAGTCGTCTAAATCGTGTTTTGGTATTAATTGCAGGTAGATCCAAAGTCCAAGGGAAAAGATGGAATAAGAGCCTAATTCATCCCAATTTATGGTAATTAATCCCGCAATTACTTGGAGGCCAAGCAAAGGATTTTCTAGAACATGCATTGAACCTAGACTCCTGCGCTGTCAGACGAATATTCGGGCGAAAGTACCAGAAACAGGATATACCCTGAACATTCTCGAAGCCAGACGGAGCCCCTGACGAAATCCAGAGATTTAATTCTCTGGAATTGACGAGAATCTGCGGAAAACTTGGAGAAAACGCGGCAAAGTTGTGGAGCCACGCGTCGATTTTCGACGCGTGGCCCCGTCTCGTCTTCTGGAGCCTTCTTCTGCCTATAAATAGACCTGCAGAGAGCCAGAGCGCATGCAGTTTTCGTTTTTAGGAGTAGGTGCAGATTTTAGTGTAGTGTAGGTGAGTGTTCTTCATTTCTTGTATTTTCTTTTCTTTTTAGATCATTGTAGTAGGGCTGAGTGATTCATAGAGAGAGAGAAAGCAAGGGATTGATGTAATAGAGAGTGACACTCTATGTAAAGGTGACTCCTTTCTCCTCCATTGTAATCTCCTTCACCTTCTAACATGATTTCTTGCTAGTTTTTCTTCTCATGGCAATCTAACCACTAACCATCTAACCACTTACTTGATAATCCACATGAATCGGGTTGCCTCTACAAGGCCTTGTTCTTGCAAGAGCCATTGATGGCCAAAGATGATGGGTTCTAACATCTAACTTGCTAACCAAGCTAACTCTCTTTTATTTCATGCTCTTTTATTTCATGCTAGTAGTGTAATGAGTGATGCTTGTATTAGCTTGTTATTGATGCAATGTTATGATTGTTATGAACCATCCATGAGCCATGCTTTGTATCGTCTCTTTGAAGTCAAGGATTGTGATGGCCAAGGATCAAAATGTGAGGCAACTATCTCGAAGAGGTTAGTATGGTTAGTGGAGTACTTAGTAGTTAGTAGCCATGAGTTTTCTTTTAATTTGTTTTAGAAATCGTTTTCAAGCTCATCTTCTTATTTTCCCATCGATGTTTTCACCGCCTTCTTAGTTCATCCTTGTTTCATCTCCTTTTATATTTTGTTCTCCAAACCACTTTTCTATTTTGTTTTCACATCGCCGTTTCCATCGCTCTCCTCACCTACCGCATTCTGGATTTCCTTTTCTTTTCTTTTTCATTCTTTCAACAAAGAAGAAGTGTTAACAACTGACGTGAATAGAGACTGTTAATACTTCTATCGCCTCCCTTTCCTGTGGATACGACCCGTTAAGCCAATGCTATAACGGAAGTACCGAGGGTACACTAAGCACATTCGAGCTTTCATATTGATTTCATAAAAACACATTTTGAGTGCTAGTTTCCCCATCAATCAAATTTTGGCGCCGTTGCCGGGGAACGGAATGGTTTCGTTTTCACGTTTTTGTTAACATTGTCTTCTCTGTTTTGGTGTACAGGACAAGCTTTACAGGTGCTTAATATTGCAGTACATAAACTAGCTTTGCATCTTCCTGCTCTTGAAAGCAGGGCCCCAGATTCCAAAGAAAAGCCGCGGAACCGCGACTTTTGCCGCGAAACCGCGGCAATTTTGTGAACGTTGTAATTGTTGTTGTTCTGGGATGTGTGAATTGTAATAGCTAGTTGATTTGTGCTGCTATATTTTCTGCTTTGATTGCCTACACACCATAAAAATAAAAGAACTAAAATACGGTATTTGGACGCTTTTAAAACGGCTTAGACATTTGCATTTAGGCATGTGTCAATTCAATTCCAATATACTGTATTTTGTTCTGTTGTTGTGATTTGGATGGAGATGTACATATGGCATTGCATATAGCATAGGACAAACACGAGGGTGATTTATCGCTTTGTGTTATCTTCTTGTCTATATTGCACACTTGCATGAATTGAAATTAAGGGCAAACCCAAACAAGATAAGGTGGGATTTAATTACCCTTCTTTAGCCCAAAAATCATCTCCCCACTCACACAACCCAAGCCCTAATAAAATTTGAATAGACGTTGGCCCCTAGGGACATCTAGGTCTAGGTCAACCCTCTTATTGGCTTGGTTTTGATTTTTCTTTTCTTTTTGTTTGTTGTTTGATTTTTTTTCTTTTTGTTTGTTATTATTTGTGAAATGGCATTCAATAATAACAATTCTTTCAATCCGAATATGAATCCATATTTCACACCAACTCCATATGATTCGGATAATTCCAACCCGGCGTTTTACAATATGCACCAACCAAATACACCGGGTTGGCCTTATCCGAATCAATACAACCCATACCCACATTCTTATGACTATAATTTCTAAAATAATTTCAACTCGTCACAGAGTCAATGGGGATTCAAGTCCCCGAGCCAAATTTTCAACCTCCTTGTCCACCATGTCCACCTCGTCCACAATATACACAATATTCATTCCCCGATTCCGCTTCATATACTCCTTTTTCTGGACCTCCCATTGAAGAAAAATATGAGTTACAAAGGAGTATAGAAGCTAATCTATAAGAGGCCGAGCAACAAATTCAGAAAATGAGGGCCTCTCCAATTCCACAACATTTTCAAGATTCATACTCAGTTCCACCAGTCCAAAATAGAAGACCATCAATTTTGGAAATGAGTATGCGTGAGTCCAAACAAAAATCACAAAATCTGATGGACTCACAATTTTGCCACCAATTCCAAAACAACACTGCATCTCTTCAACAAAACGATGAACCAATGACTTATAAAAAGATGCTTGAATTCATTACTCAGGCTCAAAATGCTCGAAACCGTGACATAGAGATGATGATCCAAACTCTACCTTCTCATCACTCGACCATTTCTAATGTCACTAATCATTCTGTCAGAGCCAAAGAGTCATGTTGTTTTGGAAATCAAGATTCAATTTCAGCACACCCACCTGAACTTGTCCAAACTTCAGATCCCATTGACATTTTGGCAAGTTATCCTTTTCCTGAAATTGAACTTGAGCATGAATATGATCATGAAACTCAAATTAGTGATTCAATTCTACTTCCTGATTCAATTATGACTCCAGTGTCTTCACCTGATTTCACTTCATTTCCCGAGTCAGTATTGGATCCAGTGCCTATCCATTGTGAAAGTGAATCACCAATCTCTTATGATGATCATATTGAACTTGACCAATTTCATACTTTTGAAAGTCCCATTGATAAATTGGCAAGTTCTCATTTTTGTGGAATTGAACTGAATGAGGAATGTGACTTTGATCCTCCAATTTGTGATCTTGTTCAAATTCCCGAATCACTATTGACTCCTGTTTTGTTACCCAATTTGAGCAACATTTTAGAGTCAGTTTTGATTCCCATACCTGTCATTCCTGAACTTGAATCATGACTCTTAGAAAGTCACATTCCATCATGGGGAAATGATTGTGGACTTGAGCTTCATTTTCTTGATTTGGACCCACTTCCTGAACCAATCTCGACTCCTAAACCTTTACTTGATTGAGTCATTTCTCTGAGTCGGTATTAGTTCCTGTGCTTCCTGAGTCCAAATCAATCATTCCATCTTTCTATACTCCATTTTGGGACAAGGATCTTGATAAATTTGACTCCGAAATTAGTTTGAAAATTTGGAAATTTGATGGGGTAAAATTTTTAATAAAAATCATAAATGCATACATCTTTTTAGTGGGTTGTATCATGGAGGTTTCTGGTGGATTCCTTCGGACTCCACGCAATAATGATTGGGCCGCCTTTCGTGGACCAATCAGGCCGCCACCGGAACCACCACCTTGAGGTAATTTTTTTTCCTTCCCTCTCTATTTGTTTCATGCATACATATATCACGATGCATTGAGGACAATGCATGAGATAAGTGTGGGGGAGGTTTACTAACATAGAGTTTTTAGATTTTCTTTCTTTTACACTTCTTTTAGGATACTTTTCAAATCTTCCCTTTTGTATAGGAATTTTCTCTTTCTTTAAAACTTTTTAATATAAGAGACAAAGTTTTGATCTATTTTTAAGAAAATTTAGATGATCTTAGAAATTAAGGAAGTCTTAATTGTGACATCTTAAACCTAGTTGAAATAATGGATCTTGTTTAAAATTATAGGTTAAGTATAAAAGATTGGGGAGATAATTTTATCTTGAATTTTTTGCCTTAGATAGTATGCACTTCACACTTACACAATTTTTGGATGGAAACAATATCTAAAATGCCATAAAGTAAAAAAAAAAAATTTAAAACATCACTTATTAAGCTGGATAATTATGCCTCAAGAAGCATGATTATTCACGCCTAACGGTGGTAAAGGAAATAAATAATCCCCTTTAGTTTTGTGGCCTTTTTTACTCGAGTCCTTAAACCCAAGAGATGTTTTCTCATCTGGTGCCCTAGGACCATCTGGTTTGGGAGTCATCGGTTATAGGCTCGCTACATGGGTGAACTAGAAAGCCTAAACTAAGGGAAGAAAAAAAAGAAAAAACAAATAAATATATATAAATAAATGGCTTGATGGTTGGAGTTGAAGTCCCAAAATCTTCACTATCACAAAGTGCATATTATCTAGGTATTATGAAAGATAAAATATTCAATTCAATTTTGAATTCTTACCTTAATTGAAGACAAGATCCTGCATGGAGACTAAGTTTAAGGGAGAATAATTATAGTGGACTTATGACCTTAGATCACTTATATTTTTGCAAAAATATTTCATAAACTTGTCTCTCTTTCAAAATGTGTTTTCAAAATACTAACATTTGTCTTCTTTCTTTATGGATTTTGTGGGTGCAATCCGCTGAAAACCCTTAAGAGACAACACTCCTCCTCTAGGGTAACCTAGAGGTTTAACGGCTTGTTGCACACGCTCAGTGCAATCGCGTCACCTGCGAAAGTGGTGTAATAACCCTTATAGTATAGTTTTTCTTTTCTTGTTTTGCTCGGGACGAGCAAAAGAATAAGTGTGGGGGTGTGATTAGTCTACAATTCTGCATTATTATGTCGCATTCTCTCACAGTTTTAATGAATAAATAGTCGTCTAAATCGTGTTTTGGTATTAATTGCAGGTAGATCCAAAGTCCAAGGGCAAAGATGGAATAAGAGCCTAATTCATCCCAATTTATGGTAATTAATCCCGCAATTACTTGGAGGCCAAGCAAAGGATTTTCTAGAACATGCATTGAACCTAGACTCCTGCGCTGTCAGACGAATATTCGGGCGAAAGTATCAGAAACGGGATATCCCCTGAACATTCTCGAAGCCAGACGGAGCCCCTGACGAAATCCAGAGATTTAATTCTCTGGAATTGCCAAGAATCCGCGGAAAACTTGGAGAAAACGCGGCAAAGTTGTGGAGCCACGCGTCGATTTTCGACGCGTGGCCCCGTCTCGTCTTCTGGAGCCTTCTTCTGCCTATAAATAGACCTGCAGAGAGCCAGAGCGCATGCAGTTTTCGTTTTTAAGAGTAGGTGCAGATTTTAGTGTAGTGTAGGTGAGTGTTCTTCATTTCTTGTATTTTCTTTTCTTTTTAGATCATTGTAGTAGGGCTGAGTGATTCATAGAGAGAGAGAGAGAAAGCAAGGGATTGATGTAATAGAGAGTGACACTCTATGTAAAGGTGCCTCCTTTCTCCTCCATTGTAATCTCCTTCACCTTCTAACATGATTTCTTACTAGTTTTTCTTCTCATGGCAATCTAACCACTAACCATCTAACCACTTACTTGATAATCCACATGAATCGGGTTGCCTCTACAAGGCCTTGTTCTTGCAAGAGCCATTGATGGCCAAAGATGATGGGTTCTAACATCTAACTTGCTAACCAAGCTAACTCTCTTTTATTTCATGCTCTTTTATTTCATGCTAGTAGTGTAATGAGTGATGCTTGTATTAGCTTGTTATTGATGCAATGTTATGATTGTTATGAACCATCCATGAGCCATGCTTTGTATCGTCTCTTTGAAGTCAAGGATTGTGATGGCCAAGGATCAAAATGTGAGGCAACTATCTCGAAGAGGTTAGTATGGTTAGTGGAGTACTTAGTAGTTAGTAGCCATGAGTTTTCTTTTAATTTGTTTTAGAAATCGTTTTCAAGCTCATCTTCTTATTTTCCCATCGATGTTTTCACCGCCTTCTTAGTTCATCCTTGTTTCATCTCCTTTTATATTTTGTTCTCCAAACCACTTTTCTATTTTGTTTTCACATCGCCGTTTCCATCGCTCTCCTCACCTACCGCATTCTGGATTTCCTTTTCTTTTCTTTTTCATTCTTTCAACAAAGAAGAAGTGTTAACAACTGACGTGAATAGAGACTGTTAATACTTCTATCGCCTCCCTTTCCTGTGGATACGACCCGTTAAGCCAATGCTATAACGGAAGTACCGAGGGTACACTAAGCACATTCGAGCTTTCATATTGATTTCATAAAAACACATTTTGAGTGCTAGTTTCCCCATCGATCAAATTTTGGCGCCGTTGCCGGGGAACGGATGGTTTCGTTTTCACGTTTTTGTTAACATTGTCTTCTCTGTTTTGGTGTACAGGACAAGCTTTACAGGTGCTTAATATTGCAGTACATAAACTAGCTTTGCATCTTCCTGCTCTTGAAAGCAGGGCCCCAGATTCCAAAGAAAAGCCGCGGAACCGCGACTTTTGCCGCGAAACCGCGGCAATTTTGTGAACGTTGTAATTGTTGTTGTTCTGGGATGTGTGAATTGTAATAGCTAGTTGATTTGTGCTGCTATATTTTCTGCTTTGATTGCCTACACACCATAAAAATAAAAGAACTAAAATACGGTATTTGGACGCTTTTAAAACGGCTTAGACATTTGCATTTAGGCATGTGTCAATTCAATTCCAATATACTGTATTTTGTTCTGTTGTTGTGATTTGGATGGAGATGTACATATGGCATTGCATATAGCATAGGACAAACACGAGGGTGATTTATCGCTTTGTGTTATCTTCTTGTCTATATTGCACACTTGCATGAATTGAAATTAAGGGCAAAACCCAAACAAGATAAGGTGGGATTTAATTACCCTTCTTTAGCCCAAAAATCATCTCCCCACTCACACACCCAAGCCCTAATAAAATTTGAATAGACGTTGGCCCCTAGGGACATCTAGGTCTAGGTCAACCCTCTTATTGGCTTGGTTTGATTTTTCTTTTCTTTTTGTTTGTTGTTTGATTTTTTTCTTTTTGTTTGTTATTATTTGTGAAATGGCATTCAATAATAACAATTCTTTCAATCCGAATATGAATCCATATTTCACACCAACTCCATATGATTCGGATAATTCCAACCCGGCGTTTTACAATATGCACCAACCAAATACACCGGGTTGGCCTTATCCGAATCAATACAACCCATACCCACATTCTTATGACTATAATTTCTAAAATAATTTCAACTCGTCACAGAGTCAATGGGGATTCAAGTCCCCCGAGCCAAATTTTCAACCTCCTTGTCCACCATGTCCACCTCGTCCACAATATACACAATATTCATTCCCCGATTCCGCTTCATATACTCCTTTTTCTGGACCTCCCATTGAAGAAAAATATGAGTTACAAAGGAGTATAGAAGCTAATCTATAAGAGGCCGAGCAACAATTCAGAAAATGAGGGCCTCTCCAATTCCACAACATTTTCAAGATTCATACTCAGTTCCACCAGTCCAAAATAGAAGACCATCAATTTTGGAAATGAGTATGCGTGAGTCCAAACAAAAATCACAAATCTGATGGACTCACAATTTTGCCACCAATTCCAAAACAACACTGCATCTCTTCAACAAAACGATGAACCAATGACTTATAAAAAGATGCTTGAATTCATTACTCAGGCTCAAAATGCTCGAAACCGTGACATAGAGATGATGATCCAAACTCTACCTTCTCATCACTCGACCATTTCTAATGTCACTAATCATTCTGTCAGAGCCAAAGAGTCATGTTGTTTTGGAAATCAAGATTCAATTTCAGCACACCCACCTGAACTTGTCCAACTTCAGATCCCATTGACATTTTGGCAAGTTATCCTTTTCCTGAAATTGAACTTGAGCATGAATATGATCATGAAACTCAAATTAGTGATTCAATTCTACTTCCTGATTCAATTATGACTCCAGTGTCTTCACCTGATTTCACTTCATTTCCGAGTCAGTATTGGATCCAGTGCCTATCCATTGTGAAAGTGAATCACCAATCTCTTATGATGATCATATTGAACTTGACCAATTTCATACTTTTGAAAGTCCCATTGATAAATTGGCAAGTTCTCATTTTTGTGGAATTGAACTGAATGAGGAATGTGACTTTGATCCTCCAATTTGTGATCTTGTTCAAATTCCCGAATCACTATTGACTCCTGTTTTGTTACCCAATTTGAGCAACATTTTAGAGTCAGTTTTGATTCCCATACCTGTCATTCCTGAACTTGAATCATGACTCTTAGAAAGTCACATTCCATCATGGGGAAATGATTGTGGACTTGAGCTTCATTTTCTTGATTTGGACCCACTTCCTGAACCAATCTCGACTCCTAAACCTTTACTTGACTTGAGTCATTTCTCTGAGTCGGTATTAGTTCCTGTGCTTCCTGAGTCCAAATCAATCATTCCATCTTTCTATACTCCATTTTGGGACAAGGATCTTGATAAATTTGACTCCGAAATTAGTTTGAAAATTTGGAAATTTGATGGGGTAAAATTTTTAATAAAAATCATAAATGCATACATCTTTTTAGTGGGTTGTATCATGGAGGTTTCTGGTGGATTCCTTCGGACTCCACGCAATAATGATTGGGCCGCCTTTCGTGGACCAATCAGGCCGCCACCGGAACCACCACCTTGAGGTAATTTTTTTTCCTTCCCTCTCTATTTGTTTCATGCATACATATATCACGATGCATTGAGGACAATGCATGAGATAAGTGTGGGGGAGGGTTTACTAACATAGAGTTTTTAGATTTTCTTTCTTTTACACTTCTTTTAGGATACTTTTCAAATCTTCCCTTTTGTATAGGAATTTTCTCTTTCTTTAAAAACTTTTTAATATAAGAGACAAAGTTTTGATCTATTTTTAAGAAAATTTAGATGATCTTAGAAATTAAGGAAGTCTTAATTGTGACATCTTAAACCTAGTTGAAATAATGGATCTTGTTTAAAATTATAGGTTAAGTATAAAAGATTGGGGAGATAATTTTATCTTGAATTTTTTGCCTTAGATAGTATGCACTTCACACTTACACAATTTTTGGGATGGAAACAAATATCTAAAATGCCATAAAGTAAAAAAAAAAATTTAAAACATCACTTATTAAGCTGGATAATTATGCCTCAAGAAGCATGATTATTCACGCCTAACGGTGGTAAAGGAAATAAATAATCCCCTTTAGTTTTGTGGCCTTTTTTACTCGAGTCCTTAAACCCAAGAGATGTTTTCTCATCTGGTGCCCTAGGACCATCTGGTTTGGGAGTCATCGGTTATAGGCTCGCTACATGGGTGAACTAGAAAGCCTAAACTAAGGGAAGAAAAAAAGAAAAAACAAAATAAATATATATAAATAAATGGCTTGATGGTTGGAGTTGAAGTCCCAAAAATCTTCACTATCACAAAGTGCATATTATCTAGGTATTATGAAAGATAAAATATTCAATTCAATTTTGAATTCTTACCTTAATTGAAGACAAGATCCTGCATGGAGACTAAGTTTAAGGAGAATAATTATAGGTGGACTTATGACCTTAGATCACTTATATTTTTGCAAAAATATTTCATAAACTTGTCTCTCTTTCAAAATGTGTTTTCAAAATACTAACATTTGTCTTCTTTCTTTATGGATTTTGTGGGTGCATCCGCTGAAAACCCTTAAGAGACAACACTCCTCCTCTAGGGTAACCTAGAGGTTTAACGGCTTGTTGCACACGCTCAGTGCAATCGCGTCACCTGCGAAAGTGGTGTAATAACCCTTATAGTATAGTTTTTCTTTTCTTGTTTTGCTCGGGACGAGCAAAAGAATAAGTGTGGGGTGTGATTAGTCTACAATTCTGCATTATTATGTCGCATTCTCTCACAGTTTTAATGAATAAATAGTCGTCTAAATCGTGTTTTGGTATTAATTGCAGGTAGATCCAAAGTCCAAGGGCAAAGATGGAATAAGAGCCTAATTCATCCCAATTTATGGTAATTAATCCCGCAATTACTTGGAGGCCAAGCAAAGGATTTTCTAGAACATGCATTGAACCTAGACTCCTGCGCTGTCAGACGAATATTCGGGCGAAAGTATCAGAAACGGGATATCCCCTGAACATTCTCGAAGCCAGACGGAGCCCCTGACGAAATCCAGAGATTTAATTCTCTGGAATTGCCAAGAATCCGCGGAAAACTTGGAGAAAACGCGGCAAAGTTGTGGAGCCACGCGTCGATTTTCGACGCGTGGCCCCGTCTCGTCTTCTGGAGCCTTCTTCTGCCTATAAATAGACCTGCAGAGAGCCAGAGCGCATGCAGTTTTCGTTTTTAAGAGTAGGTGCAGATTTTAGTGTAGTGTAGGTGAGTGTTCTTCATTTCTTGTATTTTCTTTTCTTTTTAGATCATTGTAGTAGGGCTGAGTGATTCATAGAGAGAGAGAGAGAAAGCAAGGGATTGATGTAATAGAGAGTGACACTCTATGTAAAGGTGCCTCCTTTCTCCTCCATTGTAATCTCCTTCACCTTCTAACATGATTTCTTACTAGTTTTTCTTCTCATGGCAATCTAACCACTAACCATCTAACCACTTACTTGATAATCCACATGAATCGGGTTGCCTCTACAAGGCCTTGTTCTTGCAAGAGCCATTGATGGCCAAGATGATGGGTTCTAACATCTAACTTGCTAACCAAGCTAACTCTCTTTTATTTCATGCTCTTTTATTTCATGCTAGTAGTGTAATGAGTGATGCTTGTATTAGCTTGTTATTGATGCAATGTTATGATTGTTATGAACCATCCATGAGCCATGCTTTGTATCGTCTCTTTGAAGTCAAGGATTGTGATGGCCAAGGATCAAAATGTGAGGCAACTATCTCGAAGAGGTTAGTATGGTTAGTGGAGTACTTAGTAGTTAGTAGCCATGAGTTTTCTTTTAATTTGTTTTAGAAATAATTTTCAAGCTCATCTTCTTATTTTACCATCGATGTTTTCACCGCCTTCTTAGTTCATCCTTGTTTCATCTCCTTTTATATTTTGTTCTCCAAACCACTTTTCTATTTTGTTTTCACATCGCCGTTTCCATCGCTCTCCTCACCTACCGCATTCTGGATTTCCTTTCTTTTCTTTTTTATTCTTTCAACAAAGAAGAAGTGTTAACAACTGACGTGAATAGAGACTGTTAATGCTTCTATCGCCTCCCTTCCCTGTGGATACGACCCGTTAAGCCAATGCTATAACGGAAGTATCGTGGGTACACTAAGCACATTCGAGCTTTCATATTGATTTCATAAAAACACATTTTGAGTGCTAGTTTCCCCATCGATCAAGCCACAACTACCGCGATTAAATTATGAGAAACCAAAGAAATAAACTTACTTTCAGATAGCATATTTTCATACTCTCGATTTTTCCCAATCAATATTTTGGGGTCGTTGCCGGGAAGATAACGATACTTTTTTATTTACAAGTGGTTAATATTTCTTCGTTGTTTTTGCGTGCAGGGTAGATTATAGGAACTTAGTAACTGCAGATCATAAATAGAAGCTTTATGACTCTGCCCAAGAAGGCAGAGTACCAGAGACCCTAATCAGTTGTGCAAACATGGCAAAAATCACGTTTTCGCGGCTATGTTGGTGATCTACTCACCCTACTTCTTTGCAAGATGACTGAATTTTAAGTGCCTAGCTTCTTCAGCTATTACTTTTCCTGTTAATCTATTTTGCGCACTATTTTTAATTCAACAATAACTCGTACTTGCAATTGCTTAAAAATTGTTAGACGTAGTATAACAAGGCATTCATTTAATTCTTTTTTTTACAATTACTGTTGAAGAGTACTAGAGACAAGGTACTTCTACATTGCATCTAAATTAGGAAATATTCTTGAGTGATTTACAATTACTGTGAGTGTTACTTTTCAATTTACTTGCACATGTCGCACTAAAAAGAACTAAAGGCAAATCCCAAAAACAAGATAAGGTGGGAAAGTCATACCCTTTCTTAGCCCCAAAACCATCTCCTTACTTACTAACTCAATCCTAACTAAAATCTGAGTAGATGTTGGCTAGGGATATCTTAGACTTAATAGGAGATTGACCTTGAGAGGAAGTTGTTAGAGTTTAATTCTGGTGCAGTCCCTAGGGTTGGGGATTAAGAGAAAGATCCTCGAAAACCAGTGATTTAGCGTGATTAAGGTCTGTTGCTATGCACAGATACGTCGCATTATGTTTTCTCCCTGCATGACCGAGTAATCTATGGTCAGATTGCTGCAATATATCTCCCCGGGTAGTCAACGAGTTAGGAGTCGTTTAGGTCTAAGGTCTACCCTAAATAGGCTTGGTTGATTTTTCTTTTTGTTTATTTTTTATTTCTTTTTGTTATTTTTATCTTTTAGTGAAATGGATTATAACCTAATTTGTCTAATTTTAATATTAATCCATATTTCACCCCGACCTCTTTTGACTCGAATATCACCAACTCGACATTACATAACTTGAATCAACCAAATATACCGGATTAGTTTTATCCAACTCAACATGCTCCCCAATCTCAGTATTATGAACAAAATTGGAACAATCATCTCCACTCTTCAATGAGTCAATAAGGATACAATACCCCTGAGTCATATTGCCAACCACATTTGCAACATTTAGCTTCATATAAACCTTTTTTTGAACAACCACTTAAAGAAAAAATTGAGTTAGAAAAGAGTATGAAAGCCTTGAATGAGTCCGAATGACAATTCCAAAATATGATAGACTCACTACTCCCACAAAATTTCCAAATCCAAGCTCAAGACTCTTTTTTTCAAGTCCCATCACAACAAGAAGAACCCATTGACTTAGAAAAGAGTATGGAAGCTTTGATTCAGTGTCAAAATGATTTCAACCAATCTATCAATAAGACAAAGTTAGATCAATTATATAACCTAATGATTGATAGGAATGAGAAAACTCTACCTAATATATTTTTGACCATTCCTGATTTTTTGAGCCATATTGACGAGACCCAGAAATCATGATATCTTGAAAACTTTAACCAAGATTTAATTTGCTCACACCATCTTGAACTTGATTAATACCAATTCTTAGACAAAGTGGCAAGTTTTCACTTTAATGAGATTGAATTTGAATAAGAATATGACTCTGATCTTCAATTTTATGATTCCGTTCCAAATTTTGAATATATGTTGACTTCGACATCCTTACTCGATTTGGACCACATTTTAGAACCATTGTTAATTTTCGAACTTATAAATCTTGAACATGAATCGGCGATTTTGAATAGTCATATTTCATTGATGGGAAATAAATGTGAACCTCACTCTTTGATTTGACCCAACTCTTGAACCATACCCAATTCTAGAACCTAAACTTGACTTAAATCAATTCCATGAGTCCGTATTGCTTCCCGAATTTTTCACTTTTGAGTTCAAATCAACCATTTCACCAAGTTGCATTCTTTTTTTGAATCAAGGTGTTGAACAATTTAACTCTGAGATGATTTATCAAGATTGGTCATTTAACAGAGATGAGTTTCACGTTTGGATCTTGCATGATCATATTCAATTTTGTTGTTATAACAATGTTAACAGGTTAAGGTCAAAAGTGGGTTCCTTTGAATATCATATTCATTAGATGGCTAACAACACTTGCACTAATCAGATCACCACCGGAACCACCACCTGAGATAACATATTTCCTTCCCTTTCTCTTTTTCATACATATATGCATTCATTCATACATTAAGGATAATGCATGGGATAAGTGTGAACGAGGGTTTCACTAATATAACATAGTTTTTTTTCTTACTTCTTCTATATAAAAAAATTAAAAAGGGAAACAAAACTTTGACCTATTTTTGTAAGAAATTAAGTTAATCATAAGGAATAGGAAATCATAATTAGGATTTCTTAATACTTGGTCAAAATAAGATTATTTGTTGATTTCTACGTTAAAAGGAAAAAATGAAAAAGTAATTTAGTCTTGATTTTTATCTTAATAAATATGCCCTTTTACATACACTTACACACTTAGGATTCAAGACAAAGACTCTTGTGCCTTAATAAAAAAAAGAAAATTATATATATAAAAAAAATCTCTTATTAAACTGAGTAATTGTGCCTCATAGAGTATAAGTATTCACACCTAAATTGGTTCACATCACAAATAAATTTCTTTATTTTTGACCTTATTAGCTTGAGTTCTTAAAGTCCTAGGGGTGTTTCTCACCCTGTGCTCTGGTTTGGGAGTCACCGACCTAAGACTTGTTACATGAGCGAATTAGAAAGCCTAATAAACTAAAGAATATTATCACCATAAAATAAAAATAAGGTATAAGAGTTAGAATTGAAGAATCCTCAGTTAAAAAAATTTACTGTCACAAAGGTGCATATGATTTAGGGTAAAATAATAGACTAGATGAGAAATATAGTTTGAATTCTCACCTTAATTGATAACAAATTTTTGCATAGAGACTAAGTATAGGAATGAATGGTTTAGTGATCCTAAGACCTACAAGGTACTTGATTTTTGCAAGAATTCTTCAAATATTTTCTCTCTCTTTCAAATGCATTTTCAAAAATGCTAAGACTTTGTTTTTCCTTTTTTTATAGATTTTATAGTTGTAAATTCATTGAAAACCCTCACTAGACAAAACTCGTTCTCCATGGGGTAATTTAGAAATTTAACGGCTTGTTACACGTGCTAAGTGCAACCGTGAATCCAACAAAAATGAGTTAGATTAGATAGTTTAATTTTTTTTTCTTTTCGTTTGTTTTACTAGATGGCAAGCAAAAGATAGGTGTGGAGGTGTGATCACTCATCATTTTTGTATATTTTACACCATATTCTCACATTTAATTTTAAATAAAACTCTACTATTTAACCTCCTCTTTGTTTATTAGTGTGCAGGTTATTTATTTAGCGTTTAAGGAGAGGAAAAGCTCAAAAATCCAAAGGATCCAAACTAATTTAGAGTCAAAATTAATTACTTTTCAAGTCAACAGAAGAAACAAGATTCTCAGAGTATTCACTTTTTAAATCACAATTCTGAGAATATATCTTTAGGTGACTAGAAGAGGCGAAATTGCAGAAGAAATGCGACATCACCAGAGCATAAAAAGCCACGTTTTCTCTTAGATTGCCGCGAAAACACGATAATCCCGGGACTGATGAGTTAGCGTTTTGGTGTGCGACTCTGATTCCTCATATCTCTGGGTATTCTTCTATAAGTATCCTATTGGAGGCAGAGGAAAAAGATATCCACGCAGAGATAAAAATTAGGGTTTCTTTAATGTAGTTTAGGATTTATTTTATTTCTTTGTAAGTTAGGTTAAAAAGATATTCATAAGGAAAAGAGAGAGAGAATGGATTCAAAGGTGACAATTGATGTAAATTCCTCTTTTCTCTTATTGTTTCTTTATCTAATGGAAAATTGCTTTTATATTATTCATGTGTATTTTTCTTCATGGCTTTAGTCTATTAAACTTCTAGATTACTTTCTTTGTTTTGATTGTTAAATCCATATGTCTCAATAGCCTTGCATTGCGAGTGCCACTGATAGCTTATTATGATAGATTCCTTTTTTCTGATTACTTCATGCTTGCTTTTTGAGTTTTGATGATATAATGTGGATGAGAATTGAGTCTCTTCTTGTTAGTTGCGCGCTGATTGCCATCAATTCAAAGTGAACCATCACCAAAGATCTAAGGTTAGAGAATCATCTGAAGAGGTAAATAATCTTGTTGGAACACTTAGTAGATTTTATCCATGAATTTTCTTTCTTTTTAATTCTCTTTTAAAGACCAAAAATACAAACTTATCCTTTTTTTATTTCTTCTTCCTACTTCTTCTAACTTAACATCGTTTTATTTTTATCTTTTGCAAAAGCTTGTCGATCATGCGGTTAAATTACAAGAAGCTAGAGAAACAAACTTATTTTCAAATAATATATTTTCATACTCTCGATTTTCCCAATCACTAAACCCTCACACAGGGCAATTACCTCAGGGTGAGTGATCCTCAGTGCCTCCTTTATAGGACTGGCTTCACTAGTGCACATATAAACTACCTATCCTTTTGCAAATTGATACAAATCTATGTCCATTACCTGTGCTTGTATCACCCATAGGTTTAGGCTTAGTTCCTTTGAGTTTCCAAATTCTGCCATCCTTGGAAATTCTCACATACTGGTCCTTGAAGCTTAATGACATTCATCCAAAGTTTGTAGCCAATCACACCAGACACCATCTGGCAACCCCCAATGGGTAATACATGAAAGTTAGCAACAATTTTCACTCTCTGGCACTTAATGTACACAGCTTTGCAGAACCCTTCTCTTTGTAGCTGCTCATCCCCTGCTATTGTGACATTGAATGAGGCCTTGGAATCACTTGCAACCCAATGTCCAAAATGCTCACTATTTTGTGATTCACTTGGCCAAGGAGTCTAATAGTGGTAGGTGAGGTGATTCCTGCCATTGCATGTAGGGAGATCTCTGAGTTCTTCTGCTTCCTCTCTCCCTTGGCTCAAATATGATTTCTTCTCTCTCTTCATTATCTCACCCTCATCACATTCAATCAGCATGAGGCTCTTTCCCTGGCATTTTATGTCCCACTGTGTAGGCCTCATCACACTTGAAAGATATTCCCTTCTTCTTATACTCCTCAACCTGCGTAGGAGTAAGCCTCTTCTTAGCAGTCATGCTTAACCCCCTGTAGGTATTCTATGTTGTGAAGGTGTGGGTACTTTGTAAGCTGAGTATTTTGCTAATTTCCTTTCAGTGATGGAAATCTACTCCCTAGCACAAGCACTCCTAAATGATGCTACCATTGTTAAGGGTTCATCCAGCTTTTCCCCTTATATCTTCTCCTTCAGACCAGTTAAAATAAACCGATGAGGTTCTTCTTAGAATCCTTCACTAAGTGTGCCAACTTGATGAAGGCCTTGTGGTAAGGTTGGCGAGGGATGTCATTGGTCATCGAGTTTAATGGGGCCATACTGGAGCAGCATCTCCTCGTAGAAGTAGGGCCTGGTCACAAACCCTCCCTTCTGCTTTTGTAGCAACCTCCACCAGATCATAGCATTATCACTCAAGTAGAAGACATAAAATTCTACCCTCTCCTCAACTGGATTATGGTAGAGGAGAGGAGGTGATCCATCTGATACAAACATTGGCACTTCAATCTTAGTGTTTTTGGAATGGGAAATTACCCCCTACTCATTGTCATTCTGGTGCTCTAATACTATTGATAGAGTCTCCGCCTCCGCGTGGTCATCGCCAATCCAAAACGCTGCTTGTTCCTGTTGTATACTAGTCTACGGACAATATACTATAATCTAAAATTTTAAGTGGAGAATGGATCTTATTCAACTTTTCTTTCTTGCTTGCTTGCTTGCTTGATAAAAAAAAACAAGAGATACACTATCCTTTTATAGGCAAATGACAATAATGTATATATGATGATGACTCTTCATTCCTTCTAATTGAAGATGATGACTCTTTATTTCTCTCAATTGATGATGACTCCTAATTGATGATGATGACTCTTCATTCCTTCTAATTGAAGATGATGACTCTTTATTTCTCTCAATTGATGATGACTCAAATTGATGATGATGACTCTTCCATTCCTTCTAATTTAAGATGATGACTCTTTATTTCTCTCAATTGATGATGACTCCAAATTGATGATGATTTCTCTTCATTCCTTCTAATTTAAGATGATGACTCTTTATTTCTCTCAATTGATGATGACTCCAAATTGATGATGATGACTCTTCATTTCTCTAAATTGATGATGATGACTCTTCATTTCTTATGGTCTCTTCTTCTTCAAAATTAATGTCATAAAGACATTTTTATTTGATATTTCAACACACCCCCCTCAAATCAAAATGTTTTTCATACCGAGCATTTCTTTTAGCCTTCTGAAAGGTTCAATAGGCAATGGCTTGGTGAAAATATCTGCTACTGCTCCATGGTATGACAATACTCCAGCTCCACAGTTTTCTGCTTTACATGGCCTCTGAGAAAATGAAACCGTGTATCTATATGTTTGCTCCTCCCATGATGTACTGGGTTTTTTGCAAGTTGGATGGCTGATTTGTTGTCCACAAATATTACAGTCGCTTCTTCTTGTGGATGATCCAATTCCTTTAAAATGTTCCGCAACCAAATAGCTTCACATACAGTAGATGAAGCTGCCACATACTCTGCTTCGCATGAAGATAAGGCCACAACTCCTTGCTTCTTTGAGGTCCATGAAAATGCAGTTGACCCAAGATAGAAGACATAGCCAGTGGTGCTTTTCCTCTCATCTTGGTCACCTCCCCAGTCGCTATCTGAATAGCCTACTAACTCTGCAGTTTCACCATAAGTATAAATAGACCAAGGTTGAGTGTGCCTTTGATATACCTTAGAATTCTCTTTGCAGTTAGCCAATGAGACTCCTTCGGTGTCTCCATATAGCGACTCACAAGTCCGACTCCATAAACAATATCTGGCCTTGTGATCGTTAAGTACCTCAGGCTACCAACTAGACTTTTGAAAAAAAGTTGAGTCTACAAAATCTCCAATTCCTTCTCTTGATAGCTTCATTCCTGTGGCTATTGGGGTGTTTACTGGGTTGCAGTTACTCATCTTGAATTTCTCCAAGATCTCCTTCATGTACTTCTTTTGAGATATAAATATCCCATCTTGTTGTTGCTTCACTTCGATATCAAGAAAATAGGACATCAATCCATTGTCCGTCATCTCAAATTCATTGAACATCGCCTCCTTGAATTCAGCAAGCATCTCGACGCAACTTCCTGTGTATAACAAGTCATCAACATAAAGACAAATTATTAAAAATCGCCTTGATGGTTCCTCTTCATGTAGATGGCATGCTCATAAGGACATTTGGTGAAGCCGTTTTGATGAAGATAACCATCAATTCGGGCATTCCATGCCCGTGGTGCCTGTTTTAAGCCGTACAAGGCTTTCTTTAGGTGATATACTTAGTCTTCTTGCCCTTTTACCAGAAAACCTTCTGGTTGTTGTACATACACCTCTTCTTCAAGAATACCATTGAGAAACGCTGAGTTGACATCTAGATGATATATCTTCCACCTGTGATGAGCTACAAGTGAAATTAATAGTCTCACCGTGTCCAATCGAGCAACTGTGCAAAGACTTCTTCATAGTCGATGCCGTATTTTTGTTTGTAGCCTTTCGCCACAAGCCTCGCCTTGTACCGATCAACCTCACCATCTGCTGTGCGTTTGATCTTGTACACCCATTTGACACCTATCGCCTTGTGATTTTGTGAAAGTGTTGTCAACTCCCATGTGTCGTTCTTCTGGATGGCATGCATCTCTCCTTTATTGCTGATCGCCACAATCTTCTTCCTTAGCCTCTTGAAAAGTGAGAGGCTCATGATCGGCATATAAACAAAGAGATTAGTTTCTCCATCTTCTTCTATCTGTTCATAGATCTCCCTGAGGCTTCTCATTTTGATTGGACCTCGTTGCACGGAGGATTCGCTACTACTACCTTCCCCAGAAGATGGAGAACCTCTTGCAGGAGACGGTGTAGCATGTTTGAGGAGATGGTGGTATAGTTGGTGGTGGAACCTCTTGTAGGGGCTCATCAGGTTCATTCTCCATGGGTTGCTCTTTGACAGTCTCTTCATGGCTCCAACTCCATGCTTCAGCTTCATTGAAGACAACATCTCTACTAACTACTAGTTTCTTAGTTAGTGGATTGTAAAGCTTGTATGCCTTCGACTCCTCGTTATATCCGATGAAAATGCATTTTTCACCATGATTGTCAAGCTTCTTCCTTTTGACTTCAGGTACTTGAGCATATACAACCACCCAAAAATTCGTAGGTGTGCGACATTAGGCGTATAGCCGCTCCATACTTCTTGAGGCATCTTGCCCTTCACTTGCTTCGTCGGGCACCGGTTGAGCAAGTAGGTTGAACATGCCACAGCTTCCGCGCCCAAAACTGCTTCGGCAGTCCCTTTTCTTTAAGCATGGTTCTTGTCATGTCAAGAATAGTGCGGTTCTTTCTTTCTGCGATGCCATTTTGCTACGGTGCATAGGCAGTAGTAAACTGCCTCTTTATGCCTTACTCCCTGCAATATTCTTGAAACATTTGAGGTGTACTCACCACCTCGATCAGATCGGAGATTTTTAGCTTATAGCCACTCTCTGCTTCAACAAGAGCTTTAAAATTCTTGAAGGTAGTAAAGGCAGCAAATTTTCTTTAAGAATGTACACCCACAACTTTCTACTGAAATCATCAATGAAAGTATAAAATATCTATTACCTCCAAAGAGACGGGATCTAGTGGTCCGCAGATGTCAGTATGAACAAGTTGTAATGGTGCCTCCGCTCTACACGACTTTTCATTGGGAAAAGGAAGTCGTGTTGCTTGCCAATTATGCAAACTTCACAAGTATGACTTGGTGGATCGATTGTTGGTAAACCTCGTACCATGCCGGCTGTAGATAGTAGCTTCAGACCGTTGAAATTTAGATGACCGTAGCGAAGATGCCACCTCCATGACTCATTCTTCATGAGTCCTTGAAAACACTTCTCAACTTTTGTGTTTAGATGCAAGGGAAACATGCGGTTCTTGTCATCTTAATACAAGCTATAAGACCTCCTTTTGCATTTTTCAACCAAAGATGGTTGTTCTCCATATATACTTTATATCCTTTTTCGAGTAATTGACCGATGCTGAGAATATTACTTTTCATGTTAGGAATATAATAAACATCAGAAATATACTCGGGCTTACCATCCTTTTGATAGATTTTGATCTTCCCTCTGCCTTCAACGGAGAGTTTTGAAGAATCTCCCAAGCTCACACTTCCATGAACTCCTTCTGCGAGTTCCATGAATAGTTCTTTCTTCCCGCACATGTGGTTGCTAGCACCCGAGTCAAGGTACCAAACATCATTCTGAACACTTGAATCATCATGAGCAAGAAGAAGAGTAGAGTTATTACCCACGTCATTTGTTGCTTCAGCAAGATTGGTAAGATCTTCAGTTCTGTGCCAGCAATCCGAGACATAGTGTCCAATTTTTAACAGTTGTAGCATTGGACGTTCTTGTTGTTTCCACGTCCAGATGTAAATCTTCCCCCGATTGCTTCGTCCTTGACCTCTGAAGCTTTGGAACTCCACTTGATTTTGAGTGGTTCATTGTTGGGGACCACGTCCCCTACCTCTACCACGACCACGACCTCTACTATATGAGCCACGATCATTTAGAGTCAGCTTTGACTCTAATGCTTGTTCCAAGACTATGGAACCAGTCTTCTTTTGCATGCGTTGCTCATGAACTTGGAGGGATCCCAAAAGCTCCTCTATTGAGATCTCCTCCAAATTCTTAGACTCCTCAATTGCCGCCACCACGTGCTCGAACTTTAATGTGAGGGATCGCAGCAATTTCTCCATCACTCGGATGTCCTCCATCTTCTCTCCATTTCTCCTCATTTTATTCACAATTAGAAGTAATCGTGAATAATAATCAGAGATTTTTTCTTCATCTTTCATTTGAGCGGCTTCAAGATCGCCCCTCAAAGTTTGAAGGCGAATTCACTTCACCCACTCGACTCCTTTGTAGATGGTAACAAGGATTTCCCATGCTTCCTTGCTCGTCGTTGTTTCGGCAACTCTCTCGAAGGTAGACTCGTCCAACCCTTGATAGAGTAGAAAACTGTAAGTTCACCTAGAGGGGGGTGAATAGGTGATGGCTAATCTAATGGTCACTTAATGATGAATGATGTGGAAGCTAAAACAATTAAGACCTAATAAATCTTTTACACTAAACACTATGTATAACACAAGAGTGTTGCCGAATTTCCCGTGAAGGGCTCTGGACAAACTTCTCTAGATTCCTTTTGAATGGGTTGAGGTGCCGCGTTGGCTCTCTTTGGTTGAATACAAGTGTTAGCAACAATCCCACGCAAGTATATAACAATTGAGCACAATATATCAAGCATGTAAATGTAAAGACAATAATTGAATGCAAGATATAAACAAGTAAGGGAGAGAGAGAGAGAAAAGGCAATCGCAAACACAAGGGTATGTTTCGAGTTTCGAGCACACTTGCTCTACATCCCCGCCTTCGACACACGAAGGATTTCCACTATGCAAGATCCCAATGGATCTCTCCTCGGTGCCGCAACACCCACAAGCCCTCGGACTCTCTAGTCCCTTACACACCGCAAGCCCACCGGCTCCGCCGAGGCCGCACCACAATCAACAAGAGTTCGCACCCAACCCTAACAACCACGAGCACACTTGCCGTCTCCTCAAAGAACAAATGAAGTCTTTGGTGATCACAACACTTTGATCACCTAAAAACAATCTCACTACAACACACCTATAGGATGAATAATCAATGGATAGCTCAAGTGTGGTGTGAGAAAAACGGATGAGAGTGGTGGAGGAAAACTAAAAGAATCACTTTAACACTCTTGATAAAATCTTCCCTTTAGATAGGAAATATTTGCACTCAAATTTGTGGAGAAAACCCCTTTAAAAGAATGGGAAAAACTGGCTCAAAGCTCTCCTAAAATCTTGTTGCAAAACAATGACCAAAACCCCCAAATTTATAGGCCAGAAAAATATAGCCGTTGGGTTCTGTCAGAGCTGCCGGTCGACCCGTGCGGTCGACCGCCAACGGTCAGAAATCCGACCGTTGGAGCCACGGTCGACCGCCCCTGGGTCGACCGACCTACTGGAGCTGAGAGTCTAACTCTCTGTCGGTCGACCCGTACGGTCGGCCGAACTTTCCAGAGAGCTCTGCTCTCTGGAGCGGTCGACCGCACGGTCGGCCGTCCTCCAGTGCACAAAGGCGTGCACATCTGTGCACGTCGGTCGACCGGTCCGGTCGGCCGACTTCTGGATTAGTCGACTTATAAAGGTTACTAGTCGACTTATCCGAAGCCTGAAACAGTTTTCTGGGATTAAAAAGTTAGTCTTTTTTGCTCAATAAAATCCCATAAATACATAGAATTCTACAAAAATAGTTTTACTAATATACTTTGATATACAAACATGCTTGCACAAAATCAAGGCATGTTATAAAAGATTGAACTATTTTTGTAACTTGAAAATATTTAGCTCATGATAAAAACTGTTTTTCCAAAACAATATTTTTTAAAAACATATTTTCCAAATCTTCATAAATACAAAACAAGATATACTTTTAAGGCATAGTGTGTATGGATATGATCCACTACACAATCATAATGAAATATCTATGTTTTTGTCATAAAGCTCTAAATAAGGTTTTGGTTGAAAACACATAACTTTGAATACCAAAATCAAAACTATGTTTTTCCAAAATGAAAGTCTTTTCTAAACTGAAAATTCTTTTATGAAAAGACAATTAAATCAAGAGTGTGTGTGCATGGTATACTTGAGCAATCCACCACTATTCTATCCTTTACATTTTTAACTAAAACAAAAATAAAATTTTATACCTAGACAAAGTCTTCATCTTCTAGAAGTCTTCACTTGAAGGCTTCTCATCTTATTGAGCTTGTCCAAGCTTGTTCCAAAAGCTCCTTGGATCACACCGTGCTAGCTCCAAATCTTGACATTTTATCCTTTGTTGAGCTATGCACCTACTAAGATCTTGATAATGAATCTGTCACTAATTAAGCACAAGATCATTAGTAATCATAACTTCATGAGTTGATCATCATCAAAACTAGGGTGATAGGCCTTTGGGCCAACATCTCCCCCTTTTTGATGATGACAAAACTCATGGAGTTATATATGCATGGATTAAAGTAAAGCTTCAAAGAAGCTCCCCTTAACTAATGCATAGACATAAATAATAATATATGACAATGAAGCACATGAATATGATGCAAGTATGGAGATAAAACATGCAACAAGCATAAATCAAAATCTTTTTCCCTATTTGCAATACAATAATATGCATAAACATAAATCTTACTCAACCATGCATATAAAACCAAAATCTTTCTGCCCCTTTTTCTCAATCATCACAAAGGGGTCAAAGTAAAATCAAATCAAAACAAATTTTTCTCCCCCTTTTTGTCAAAAGCAAAGAGATCAAGAAGGGGTAATACAAATCAATCAATAAAGATTTATATGCGATATACATTCATGAAGAGGAAGACGCTAAGTTAGCTTCCCTACACATATGCATTACATGAAGAAGGGATGACAAGCCCCAATTCACATAACACATATTATGTAATGCATAAGAAGAGATGTGAAGCTCCCCCTATACCACGTGTATCACATAAAGAAGAGTTTCAAGCTCCTTAATATACAATACACTCAACATGAATCTATATGTAGAAGAGATGTTAAGCTCTCCTTGCATATAGGCAATACAAATCAAAAATTTTGAACTTTCAAACTTTTGAAATTTTCTTAATAAAAACAAATTTGAGATATCTTAGTAAACTAAATTTAAGATATCATATAACAAAATTTAAAGGTATCAGAGCTCTTGTAAAACAATCAATTTTTTTTTAAGATACCAAATGTAAATAATCATTATTGTAAAACATGTTGATACCAATTGAAATTTATAACATTTTTTGAAATTGAAGCATATTGATACCAATTTAAAATATGATCAATTTTTTTATTTTCATAAATATTGTGCTTTTAAATATGAATACCAATTGTAAAGTAAGCACTAAATATCATATATATGTATGATAATAGAGATTGTCATTGAAGGCTACATATATATAAACAAAATATGAGTATATACAAAAATTATCAATTTAGATACCAATTGAAAAGATCCAATGATACCAATTAAAAATAACAATGTAAATCATGTATATAACTCAAAACCTACCATCCCTTGATATGCACAAGGTAAAAGATTTGTCAATTAAGCTTACAAGGAATACACCCATCCATCCGCCATTGATGGTAGGGTTTTCAAAATAGATTTGAAAAATAAGCTTTGTTTGAAAAACTCTACCAATGAAGAACAATTAACTAGTTAAAATAATTTTTGAAAAAACTAGTTAAAGATCCTTCAAAACATGAAATCAAAATATATTTCAGAATCATACTAAATACATAAAAGCTCAAGCACTCATAGTCCATAAAGCTCAAATTATCTTAAAAGTAAAAGATGAGTGTTCAAAGGTTAGGTAAATAGCATTTTTATGAAAATAGACAATGAAGCTCAATCAACCATGAATCTCATTTTTAGACAAGACATGAAATTTTATTCTTATTAAAAACAAATCATGAAAATTTTTATTTTTCATCTTAAAGTAAACTTCAAGGTATATGTATGATTTATCCAATCCTAATAATACACATACA
This sequence comes from Agave tequilana, assembly GCA_038442645.1. Classification (NCBI taxonomy): domain Eukaryota; kingdom Viridiplantae; phylum Streptophyta; class Magnoliopsida; order Asparagales; family Asparagaceae; genus Agave; species Agave tequilana. The sequence continues at coordinate 97,346 of JAVJIF010017550.1, forward strand.
TATCCCAAACATAAAAGAGTCTATCAAATGTATTTGCATAAAGGCAAGAGACTCACGGGTATACATGTATATTTATTAGATTGAATTAAAATACATATACATGAAGTAAAGCATAAAAATTGGCAAAGCATGTATAAATGAGAATCATCAAAACTAGACTATACATATGTACATAGTGGATACAAATGAGCATGAAGTTCAATTATATATGAGTCAATTGTAGTTCACTATCATATATGTATAAATGCAAGTTTGACACATTCTACATCTAAGCATGTAAATACCACATGAAGCACATAAAATAAATAAAACATGATGCTAAAAATATCATGAATGAACAAGCAGAATTAAAAAAAAGTAGGAGTTTAGATTTGATACAACTCCAAAGCTCCAAAAATGGTGGTCTTTCCACCAACGCTCCTTGATAGCGATGCATCTATATATGTGTCCATCAAGTCCAAGTGCATCCACCATCAAGGCACCAAATCTCTCACGTCTTGTGAGATCCCCACCTACATCAAAAACATGGGGTGGAGTTTTGGTACCCATTTTCTTTGGGTCCTTTAGGGTTAGCTTGTAAGGAACCCAAACATTTTTATTTTAGCAAATTTAAAGCATTAATTCTATCATAACAAAATTTTGCTTAATGGCCTTTGCGGCCACAATGTGTACATTTGTACACCTTATGATGCTTATGTGTGTTTGGTGTGATCATGACGTGCAACATAAGCATATGCATGATGATGTTGTGCATGAATGTGTGGAGTTTGTTTCTTAAAACAAGGACTCCAATTTCTTATGATTAAATGCACAATTGCTCAAAGTTGAGCTCAAACAATTAATCCTATTTTTCAAAACATTTACTTCATTTTGATCATAGAAGTGGCGGCATGTAAAGCATGATCAAAAGTCTTTTTCTTTTAGAAACTTTTTTTGTCTTTTTCTTTTTCAAATTTTTTCTTTCAAACAAGAATTTTCTTGAAAAACAATTTCTTTTTGTTTTTTCCACCAAGCCATTTTATCTTTCAAATCATATTTCCTTCACAAAGATCATTTAATTTAGACATAAGGGAAACATTCTCATTTTTCAAAACTTCATTTTCCTTTTCAAAGCATGCAATGTTATTCCTAAATGAATCATGTTCTTTATGCATGCAAGCAATATTCTTTTTCAAATTTTTTATTTTCTTTCTTAATCATGTCATATTTTTCAAGCAATAAATGACAAAAGGTAGATAGCTCATCATATGACATGTCTTCATCATCGGATTCGGTGTTTTCCTCAAGGGGGTTATCCCCTTGGACCATATAGCACACGTTGGAGGTGTCGCTTCAACGTCCGAATCACTCCCGGCATAATATAGATCCTTTTCGCCAAGAGAGGTGATGATGTTCCAAGCTACAGAAGCCGAATCAATGTTAGATACCCTAGATAAATAATCATCATTTAGGGTTGACTTGATAGCATGAAGGGCTTTTGCATTAGCCTCAAATTCTTACCATTTGAACATATGAATGTAACGCCCCGATTTCACGAATACGGAGACGTCACTGCGACGTATATACGTAGTCGGAAAGTGCCCCCAAGTATATACGCTAAGCATTTAGTACAACAAAGATCAGAGTACACGACAAAGCGTGATATCCATACATATGCCAACATAAAAGTACAAGTACAAGTCATCACAAAATATGATAAATATAACACATTACAGTATCTTTTTATCACAACCAAGTTCAAAAGCAAAGATACAATATAAACACAAAATGCTCACGAGTAGGATGAAGATCCCGTGAGTCAAAAGAGAGATCTGGCACAAAGACTGGAGCTAATCGGCCTGCCCACTAAAGAAAGCTCGATCTTCTGTGGATGGCTCCACTTCGATCCAAGCTTCAACCTGAACATACAAATCCAAGGGAGTCAGGACCTCCCAACAATGAACAGGCTACAGCCAATGGCTAAGAGACAAGAATATGCTACAGCCAAATGGCTAAGAGACAAGAATATGAGAGTTTAGAACGTATAATGAATACAATCAGCAAGTACTGGAAGCCTAAAGAGTAAAAGTCCGTATACAATGAATCCACAGTTAGAGTCTATTATTATTATTACTTGTCTTCTGTGATATCTAGCTATGTGACCCAGCGTCCCAGGGCACATAGATCCATATCCTAGTAAAGCAAGGTTGTTATTGAAACCAGCGGGATTATCAACGAACTATGTTTACAGTGGATCCCGTACATGCCCGGATAACGGTCCAGGATTGTTCCGTTGCT